>JASVEL010010470.1:0-48936 GCA_032618575.1 Nicotiana noctiflora | reverse complement strand
CGAGACTGTGCTGTGCGAAGCCTCTCCTGGATCAACTTTGCTCTATCCAGAGCATCCTGAACTAACTCGGTCCCTATCAATCTATCCTCACCAGGCTCAAACCATCCGACGGGAGATCTACACCGTCTGCCATACAATGCCTCGTACGGGGCCATCTGAATACTCGACTGGTAGCTGTTGTTGTAGGCAAACTCAGCAAGTGGCAAAAACTCATCCCATGAACCACCAAAGTCAATCACACATGCCCGCAACATATCCTCTAGGATCTGAATAGTGCGCTCGGACTGTCCGTCTGTTTGGGGGTGAAATGCGATGCTCAACTCAACCCGCGTACCCATCTCTCGCTGAAATGCTCTCCAAAACTGAGAAGTGAACTGAGTGCCTCTGTCAGATATAATAGACACTGGGACCCCATGCAACCTGACAATCTCCCGAATAAAGATCGATGCCAACCGCTCCGATGAGTAAGTAGTACTAACCGGGATGAAATGTGCGGACTTAGTCAGCCGATCAACAATCACCCATACAGAATCAAACTTCCTCGCTGTCCGAGGAAGCCGAGTAACAAAATCCATGGTGATCCTCTCCCATTTCCACTCGGGAATAACCATACGCTGAAGAACACCGCCCGGTCTCTGATGCTCATATTTCACCTGCTGGCAATTGAGGCACTTAGCTACATGCCTAACAATATCCATCTTCATTCTCCTCCACCAGTAGTGCTTTCTCAAGTCTTGGTACATCTTTGCGGCACCTGGGTGAATAGAGTACCGCGAACTGTGTGCCTCCTCAAGTATCAACTCCCGCAAACCATCAACATTGGGCACGCATATACGGCCCCGCATCCTCAGAACACCATCACTGTCGATAGTCACATCTCTAACATCATTATGCTGCACTCTGTCCTTAAGGACAAGCAAATGTGGGTCATCATACTGTCGCTCCCTGATGCGATCATATAAGGAAGATCGAGAAACAACACTAGCCAACAGCCGACTCGGCTCCGAAATATCTAATCTCACTAGCCGATTGGCTAGGGCCTGAACATCATAAGCAAATGGCCTCTCCCCAACTGGGATGAAAGCTAAGCTGCCCATGCTAACCGCCTTCCGACTCAAGGCATCGGCCACCACATTGGCCTTCCCCAGATGATACGAGATAGTGATGTCATAATCCTTAAGCAACTCCAACCACCTCCGCTGTCTCAAATTAAGGTCCTTCTGTCTGAATAAGTGCTGAAGGCTGCGATGATCTGTGAAAACCTCACAGGAGACACCATATAGGTAATGCCTCCAAATCTTCAAAGCATGAACTATGGCCGCTAGCTCAAAATCATTAACAGGGTAGTTCTTCTCGTGGGGCTTCAATTGACGAGAAGCATAAGCAATGACCCTACCCTCCTGCATCAACACACAACCAATGCCAACTCCTGAGGCATAATAATACACAGTATAAGGATCTGAAGCCGACGGCAGAATCAAGACTGGTGCTGTGGTCAGTGCTGTCTTGAGCTTCTGAAAGCTCTCCTCGCACTCCTCGGACCATAAGAAAGGAACACCCTTCCGAGTCAATCTAGTCAAGGGTGAAGCAATAGAAGAGAACCCCTGAACGAATCGGCGATAATACCCTGCCAATCCCAGAAAGCTACGGATCTCAGTAACTGAGGTCGGTCTGGGCCAACTCTGTACTGCCTCGACCTTCCTCGGATCTACCTGAATACCATCACAGGACACCACATGCCCTAAGAATTCCATGGACTCAAGCCAGAACTCACATTTGGAGAACTTGGCATACAGCTTCTCCTCTCTCAACCTTCGCAACACAATACTCAAGTGCCGAGCATGCTCCTCCTGGCTACGAGAGTAGACTAGAATGTCGTCAATGAACACAATTACAAATTAATCAAGATACAGCCTGAATACACTGTTCATCAGATGCATAAATGCTGCTGGGGCGTTGGTCAGCCCAAATGACATCACAAGGAACTCATAGTGACCATATCTGGTCCGGAATGCAGTCTTCATAATGTCAGACTCTCTAATCTTCAGCTGATGGTAGCCTGAACGAAGATCAATCTTCGAGAACACCCTAGCTCCCTGGAGCCGATCAAATAAATCATCAATACGAGGCAGAGGATACTTATTCTTCACTGTTACTTTGTTTAGCTGCCTGTAGTCAATACACATCCTCATGGATCCGTCCTTCTTCTTAACAAACAGGACCGGTGCACCCCACGGCGACACACTCGGCCGAATGAACCCCTTATCTAGGAGCTCCTGGAGCTACTCCTTCAATTCCTTCAACTCAGCTGGTGCCATCCGATATGGAGGAATAGAAATAGGATGAGTGCCTGGCACCAAATCGATACCAAAATCAATATTCCTGTCCGGCGGCATGCCCGGCAGGTCTGAGGGAAACACATCAGGAAAGTCTCGCACAATGGGAACAGAATCAATACTGGGAGTCCGGGCCTCGACCTCCCGCACAAATGCTAAATAAGAGAGACATCCCTTCCCAACCATTCGTTGGGCCTTGAGGAAAGATATTACCCTGCTAGGTACATAATCAGTCATGCCCCGCCACTCGATCCTCTGAATGCCCGGCATAGCCAAAGTGACTGTCTTGGCATGACAGTCCAGAATAGCATGACATGGAGATAACCGATCCATGCCCAATATAACATCAAAATCAATCATGCTGAGAAACAATAGGTCCACTCGGGTCTTCAGACCTCCAATAGTGACCAAACAGGACCGGTATACGTGGTCCACAACAATAGTATCCCCTACCGGGTAGATACATGCACTGGCAGCTCAAGACTCCCTCGGGTCGTGCCCAAATGAGGAGCAAAATATGTAGACACATAAGAATAAGTAGAACCGGGATCAAACAATACTGAGGCATCTCTGTGGCAGACTGAAATAATACCTGTAATGACAGCATCAGAAGCAACGGCCTCGGATCGGCCCTGAAAAGCATAGCATCTAGCCTGTCCGCCTGATCGGCCTCCCCCTCGAGAGCGACCCCTAGCTGTCTGACCCTCACCCCTAGCTGGCGGGGCGGGTGCTGAAGTAGAAGGACCGGATGACGAGGGCTGCCCCCTCTGCTGATAAGATCTGGAAACAAGACGGGGACACTCCCTACGATGGTGCCTAAACTCTCCGCACTCGTAGCAACTCCCGGTGCTGGGTACTGAGACTGATGAGGACCTCTAGCGCTAGAGTGGCCAGCTGATGAACTAGGCCGAGATGAACCCTGAGCGGATGGGGCCTGTGAAGAACTCTGAGCTGGCATGGCACTGAGGGATGGCTGGCTCTGGTGCGAACCCTGATAACCCTGTCTAGGAGACCATCTGCGACGATCTGAGCGACCCGACTGTGAAGACCTGAAAGAGCAACCTCAGCTCTGCTGACTCTGGCCTCTGGTCTGAGTGCCACTGGAACTAGCTGCTCCTCGAGGCCTCTTGGCCTCCCTTTCATCCTGCTCCCTGCGACGATCTGTCTCAATGTCGCGAGCAATATCCATAGCATCCTCAAATGTACGATTCAGAACCCTCTCCCGAGTCATCAGAATACGAATGGGGTAAATGAGGCCGTCCACGAAGCGCCCAATCCTCTCACTGTCGGAATGAACCAACCACGGTGCATATCTGGACAACTCTGTAAACCTGATCTCATACTCTGACACTGACATGTCCCCCTGACGGAGACCCTCAAACTGCCTACGCATCTCCTCTCTCCGAGATCGAGGCACCCATTTCTCCAAGAACATAGTGGAGAACTCCGGCCATGATAGTGGTGCCGCCCCTGCCGGCATGCGGCGCTCATAAGCCTCCCACCAAGCGAAGGCCGGCCCCCGAAACTGAAAGGTAGTGAATGATACCCCACCGGACTCCAAGATCCCTGGCCGTACGAAGCATCCGACGGCACTTATCCGGAAAACCTTGGGCGTCCTCTCCCGGAGCACCGGTGAACACTAGAGGAGATAACCTCGGTGAACCTCTCGAGACGACGCTCGCTCATCGTCTCGTCATGGCCGGGACCCCGTCCCCCCGAATCCGATCCGTCGGTCGAACCGGTACCACGAGCCGAACCGGAGGAGCCTCTCGGTGTCCGTACGCCCTGCACTCCTGGCTCTGGAGTATGTACTGCGGGGGTCCGATGACCACCCCCGATCCCCGATGCAGCTGCTGCAGTAGTAACTGAAACCGTCTGTGCTAGGCCAGTGCAGACTGCTAGTATCTGAGCCAGGGTCTCCTGTAGACCCGGAATAACAATGGGCACAGCTGGTGCCTGATCTGGTGCTGCTGGCATCTCTGCAACTGGGGGCTGTGGGTCAGCTGGCACTGCCTCGGCTGCCCTAACTCTGCCACGACCACGGCCGTGTCCACGGACTCTAGCAAGTGGTAGTGGTGGTCGTCCTCCACGTCCGGATGATCGAGTTCTCGCCATCTGCGAGAGAATAGAATGTCAAAGTTCATATCAAGTCAAAAGTAATCGCACGACAAGAATTCCAAGAATTGAAACTTTTCCTAAGAAGGTTTGCAGCCTCCCGAGGATAAGTACAGGCATCCCCGCACCGATCCACGAGACTCTACCAACCGGCTCATGACTCGCGAAACCTGTTAACCTAGGCTCTTATACCAACTTGTCACGACCCAAACCCTGGTCGTGATGGCGCCCAACACAATGCTAGGCAAGCCCGACCATATTATCCCTTAACCCAGCCAGTTATTAATCAAATTAAACTTAAACAATAAATGATCATATCAGGTGATAAACAAAATGTAAAACATACAAAATACGGTCCCAACCATATCGTGGTGTCACGAGACCGAGCCTCTACAGAATAGCATCCTACTACAACCAAGTCTAGGCAATTAGGAAATCAACAAGATGATAAAGAAGGAGAAAACAAGCTCTGCGGACGCTGGCAGCTACCTCGTAATCTCCGCAAAAGTAGACAAGGATCAGCAGCTACAATGTCTCAACTGCTCTCGGGCACCTGTGGATCTGCACAGAAAGTGCAGGGGAGTGGGGTGAGTATATTTCAACTCAGTGAGTAACAATAATAAATAATAACCGAAGGTAAGAACTCATGTGCTATCACTTAGCAGTTCTAAGGCAACCCTCACAGGTACGTCATCACTATAGTAATACTCTAACCTCCAATCTACGTTTATCTTTACAAGATTCCACACTAAACCAACCCTCACTCGTACCCCTACGGTGTACGGCCATCTCAACATATAAAGACACATACTTATGTCTATAATGTATAAGTATTTAAGTAGATAGTAGGATATGATTAAGTATAATGCTGCGGCGTGCAGCCCGCTCTAATACATATACCGCTGCGGCGCGCAGCCCGCTCCATTTAACGTCGACGGCGCTCACTAGGGGTGTATACAGACTTCGGAGGGGCTCCCTAGGCCCAAGCACTATTATACTGCAGCGTGCAGCCCGATCCACACATGTATTACTGTGGCGTGCAGTCCGATCCAATATATATATATGTATATATATTTATACTGCTGCGGCGCGCAGCCCGATCCCATAATATACACCAGTGCTCACTGAGAATGTGTGCAGACTCAGAATGCAATGTGCTAGGCGCCATCACGACCGGATTTGGGGTCGTGACAATTACATGTATACTACTGCGGCGTGCAGTCCGATCCAATTTATATACTCATGTGGCGTGCAGCCCGATCCAATATAGGTATATATATATATATAATACCTCATAACGGGTCCTCGACCCTATCCCGGTCAGTATATACTTGGCCTCTCAGGCCCAATATAATATATCACAGTGGGTCCTTGACCCTGTCTCAGTCAATATAGACTTGGCCTTTCAGGCCCAATATAGCTAGAACAGGAATTCCACCCTAGATAATCTCTCTCAATGTACACATCTAGTACGGCTCATATTATGCTATACAGCTAGAGCTACGGCTGAGTCTATGTTTCCAACATGATATAAGGGTCACCTAGCTCTATAGGTTCCCTAATGCTCTACAGATCGGCACTAGGCCCCAAACATGGTTATTAGCCCAATTGTATAGTTATAATCTCAGTAACAGTCATACAACACAGTATTCTATTAGCCAGGAAGGACTAAGTCCGAACCCCCAATCACAATGTCACCACGCCCGTCATAGAACGCGTGTCTCATCTCAATATAGTACTGTGAAGTGCTAGTACGGGGTTTCAAACCCTCAGTACATTGTTTACTACTACCACTCACCTCGAACCGGTAAAAGCTTCAATCCGCCTTGCGCTTGCCTCGCAAATCAATCTCCTCGGGTGCCAAATCTGCTCAAAATCATAGAGAATGCATCAATATATGCTAATTTCACGAAATTCATTCGAAATAACCCAAATTATATCAAAACCCACAAGTTGTCAAAACCCGACTTTTGGTGCGTTTCTCGAAAAATTATAAAAGTTACATATTCGGAACCCTCGTCTCAATACGAGTCTAGGCATATCAAATTTACCAAAATCGGACTCCATTTGCCCACTCAAATCGGTGTTTTTCTTCAATTTAGGCCTAGGGCTCAAACCCACCTTTAATCTTCCATTTACATAAATTTAACCAAGGATTTCATGCTAAAATGATGCAATTAAGCCACAAAACTTACCTCCGACGAATCCCCGATGAATTCCCAGCAATTCCCGTGAGTTTCTCTCTCTAGAACTCAAAAATGGCGTTTTGGGTTAATGAACCCGTAACCCCTCTGTTCTGTGATTAAATTCTCTGCCAGACCCATTTGCTCTACGCAATCGCGACTCTACTCACGCGATCGCGATGTTCAAACATTTCGCCCTCACGCGATCGCGACTCTCCTCACGCGATCGCGATGTACAAATATCCGGCTTCACTCGATCGCGTCCCTCTTCCTGCGATCGCGTAGCACATTTTTCCCTGGACCCCATTTCTCTTCTACGCAATTGCGTAGATGCTCATGCGATCGCGATGACCACCCGGTTAACTCTACGCGATCGCGTCCGTGACCCTGCGATCGCGTTGCTTCTGCTCTTGACCTTACGCGATCGCGTCCCTATCTCTGCGATCGCGAAGGGTAAAATTCTCCCCCTTCACCATTACTCTACGCGATCGCATGCTCACTAGTGCGATCGCAGAGAGTAAATTTCTGCTGCACTTATGACAGCAAACCAGCTCTCTTCTTTGGCCAAGAATGGTCCGTTTGGACCCCCGGATTCATCCCGAGACCCCCGGGACCCCAATGAAAACCACCAACATACTCCAAAACATGATACGAACTTGTTCCAATCATAAAAACACCACACTAAACATCAAAATCACCATTTCTACACGAATTCAAGCCTAAGTTTCTTCAAAACTTTCAAAACTAACATTCAATCCAAAACCCGATAAAAATATGTCCAAATGACTTGAAAATTTGCAGACACATCCAAAATCACATAACGAAGCTACAGAAATTGTCAGAATTCCATTCCGACCCCCGGATCAAAATATCACCTACCATGCGGATTTCGCCAAAATTCAACCTTCGCCAATTCAAGCCTAAAACTACACCGGACCTCCGAATTCAATTCCGATTGTTCTCCTAAGTCATAAATGATCCCCCGGAACTAGTCGAATCATCAGAATCCGGTTCCGAGCACTCTAACTCAATAGTCAACTCTTGGTTGACTTTCCATATTCAAGCTTTCTTCAAACATGCTATTTGTTTCATTTTCAATCCAAATCACTCCTAACTCACCCGATATACTCTAATACTGTTATAAAAGCATAAGATACGTAATTGCAAGGTAACGGGGTGGAAATTCCCGTAACGACAGGCCGGGTCGTTACAGAAAGCTTCTCATATAGCCTTGGATGAAAGAGTTTTTCGATTAGAAAATTCTGAAGTAATTACTTCAAGTTCCATTGTGAAAATTACTGAGCTAAATACAGCTCCAAGTTCTTCAGAAGAAAATACTGCTAGTACTTTACTTGCGTCCATTGATTTTGCTGAAGAATTTTTTTTAGAAAAACTATAATATTTTGTCACACAAAACTTTTTAATAAAAATAACTCTTTTAATAGATTATAATTTCAAGAAAGAGTTTATTGCTTTGTTTGACAGTTGAGCATATTTAAATTGTGTGAAAGAAGGGGTAATAACCTCTAGATATTTTCATAAAACCACTCATCATTTAAAAAATGCTAGTGGTTATTCAATGGGTATTTCTTATAAATTACCTAAAGCATATATTTGTCAACAGGATATATGTATTCCGGAAACTTTTGTCTTAGTAAAAGATATAGACAGGGATGTAATACTTGGTGTCCCATTTTTTATAAAATTAATGCCTTTATTACATTGGGATACAAAAGGTTTTACAGGCACTTATTGTGGTAAAAATATCACTTTTGAATTCATAACTTAACCTGTCCAACATTTTCTAAATGAGATTATTTCTAATAATATTTCTTCAAAAGAGAATCAAATAGAATATTTGAAGAATGAAATTTGTACTATTACTATTGATCAGGATTTAAAAAATCCTAAGCTAATTGAGAAAATAAACTTTCTCAAAAATCAGTTCTCTACTTCTATTTGTGGTGATCACCCAAATCAATTTTGGAGTAGAGAAAAGCATATTATAATTCTTCCTTATGAGGAAGAATTTTTGGAGGATAATATTGCTACCAAGGCTAGACCTTGTCAAATGAACTCTGAATATTTAGAGTTATGCAAAAAGAAAATTGATTCCTTACAACAAAAGGGTTTAATTAGACCCTCCAAGTCCAAATGGTCTTGTACTGCTTTTTATGTAAATAAGCATGCTGAACAAGAACGAGGAGTTCCTCGTTTAGTTATTAATTATAAACAGCTTAATAAGGTTTTGAAATGGATTAGATATCCTATTCCTAATAAAAAGGATTTACTTGATAGACTTTATAATGCCATTATATTTTCGAAATTTGATTTAAAATCAGGCTATTGGCAAATTCAGATATCTGAATCAGATAGATATAAAACTGCTTTTAATGTACCAATGGGCCAATATGAATGGAATGTTATGCCTTTTGGTTTGAAAAATTCTCCATATGAACTTCAAAAAATTACGAATGATATCTTTCTTCCTTATACAGACTTCATGATTATTTATATCGATGACATTCTAGTATTTTCAAAAAATATATAATCTCATTTTAAGCATCTTGATTTATTTAAGAAAATTATAATTCAAAATGGTTTAGTTATATCAAAACCAAAAATGAAGATTTTCCAAACTTCAGTTAGATTTTTGGGTCATAACATTGATAAAGGTAGTATTATTCCTATTAATAGAAGTATTGAATTTGCTTCTAAATTTCCTGATATAATTACAGATAAAACCCAACTCAAAAGATTTCTTGGTAGTTTAAATTATATCTCTCCTTTTATAAATGACCTTGCTCAGGATACTGCTCTTCTTTATGATAGGTTAAAGAAGAATCCCAAAGCATGGACTGACAGTCATACTGAATCAGTCAAAATAATTAAATAGAAGGTTAATAACCTTCCTTGTTTAACACTTGCCAATCCTACTTGGCAAAAAATTGTAGAAACAGATGCTTCTGATATTGGTTATGGTGGTATTTCAAAACAATATTCACCAACTAATAAACAAGAATATCTTGTTCAATTTTGTTCTGGAAAGTGGAATACTGCCTAGAAAAACTATGCGACTGTGGCAAAAGAAATTCTTGCTATAGTCAAATGTGTTATGAAATTTCAAACTGATCTTTGTAATAAAAAATGTATTACTAAGACTGATTGCCAAGCTGCAAAATTTATTTTTAATAAAGATTTCAAACATGATGTTTCAAAAAAAAATGTTTGCAAGGTGGCAAGCTTTTTTAGAACCTTTTGATTTCAACATTATTTATAAAAAAGGATCGGATAATACTCTTCCTGATATTCTCACCCGAGAATATTTGAACTCATAGTTCTCTCTTCAATATTGTTTTATGAGTCTTTATACATTAATTCTTGGTGGAACGACTACTATTACAATTTTAAAGATCATATCTTTACCCAGAGACTTACAAAGTCTTATCATGGATATTATAATGGAAGATATCATAGAAGAAAGGGTTCCGGCATATCTCGAAAAAGAGATAGGTATATTAGGTCAATTTTCTGATAATGATGTAGAAATTGATAATATAATAGAAAGTTTTAATAATGCCATAAATATTATTTTGATGATAATGGTAATATAACAGATCATATACATGATCTAGATCTTGATAATACGGAAGATCGCTCTCTTTTCTAATAACAATTTTTATCCTATGCAGAACATGAGACCTACATATAGGCCTCCTCGAGGAAGGGGAAGAGGCAGAAGTTCAAGTTCAAATAATAGCAGAGAGAATAATATTCTCGCTCAAATGGGAAAGAGACAGCTCATAGCTACCAACCTTACTGAAAGTAATACAGATCATCCGTTATACAAGGAATGTATGGATTTCATACAATCCAGAAAGGATGAAGGAACTTCATCCAATACACCATCCTATTCCTCAGTAATAACAGAGGACAGTAGTGAAAATGATGAGGTTTATAACAGCAAAGAAACAAAAGAGTTAATAATTCTTTTGGAACAATCCAACCTTAAATGGAAAGATAATCCATGGCAGATAATGAACAGGTATTTTGATACAGTGTCATACGCTACTCCTGCTTATAAATACAGGACTCACAATGAGATAATACTTTCTACCACAGGATCAGCTGACATTCAGCATTTTTATCCTGAAAATACAAAGAAAATTTATAATTTTTCTAAAATTATCATCAAGAAGGTCATACCTTCAGATGAATGGGGAATGAGTACCCTTAAGGATCGAGAATATACTCATCCTGAACAAAAAGTCCAAGTTAAATTTAACTATTGGGACTATATTGAAAGTTTTAATAAAACTTTCCTGTATGAGAATCCTAATAGGAAACATTCTTGGTTTATTAATCTATGCTCTAATATGAACAATCAACCAATTCCAAATTGGTTTTTTAAATGGTGGAAGTTATATGGTCCATCAATTGAAATATTTCCTCCATTATTTAAAAGTTCATATGCTCAATGGGTAGATATATCTCCCATGATAATTTTACTACAAAAAGATAATATCTTTTATGATGGTATTGCTTTGATGTATTTTTTTATAGAATTTTCAATCCCATGGATCATGAAATGGGATGTTCAATGTGGTTATACCGAAGAAGGTATTCCTTGCCTTCAACGGATTTTTTATAATAAATACTGGACCAAGTTACTACAGAAGACCCCCAGGGTAAAATGATTGGTGAGGAATTAATTCAACATATCCAAACCAAGTTAGAAGATTATGAAAAAATGGACAAAGCAGATGCTACTAAGGATAAATCAAGTCCTTCTGATATTATTACGAAAAATCTTCAAATGAAGAAGGGAGCTCTCTCAAAGAAAGAAATCCTATGTGACGACCCGGCCCGTCGTCACAAGAGTTATCGCCCTATTACCCCTTCATTTATATGTTTCATGCTTTTATATCAGTGTTAGAGTCTATCGGGTGAGTTAGGAGTGATTCTGGTTGAAAATGGGGCAAATAGCCTTTTTGAATGAAGCTTGAATATAGAAAGTCAACTTGGAGTTGACTATTTAGTTAGAGTGCTCGAAATCGGATTCTGATAATTTGGTTAGTTCCGGGAGGTGATTTTTTACTTAGGGGAGCAATCAGAATTGAATTTGGAGGCCCGGTGTAGAAATAGGCTTGAATTGGCTAAGGTTGAATTTTGGCGAAATCCGAACGGTAGGTGAGATTTAGATCCAGGAGTCGGAATGGAATTCTGATAGTTGCAGTAGCTCCGTTAGGTGATTTTGGATATGCCTGCAAATTTTTAGGTCATTCGCACATCATTTGGTCGGGTTTTTGATTGGATGTTGGTTTCAGAAGTTTTAGATGAAACTTAGGCTTGAATTCGCTTTGATTTGATGATTTCCATGTTTAAGGACTTGTTTTGATGATTGGAACAAGTTTGTATAATGTTTTAAGTCATGTTGGTGCTTTTGGTTGAGGTCCCAGGGGCCTAGGGTGTGTTTCGGATGCCTAACGGGTCATTTTTGGAAGTTTTTGAAGTGTTGTTGCTGGTTTCTATAGGTCCCATCGCGTTCGCGAAGAAGAAATTGGATTCTGAGACTTTTGGCCATCGCGTTCGCGACGGTGCTTCGCGTTCGCGATGAAGGATTTGTCATCTGGGACTTGTGTTCTTCGCGTTCGCGACAGTGCTTCGCGTTCGCGGAGAAGGAATTTCTGTCGCGCAGGTCCTATTTCGGAAGCTCATATCTCTTTATCTACAAGGAATTTAGAGATGATTCAAAGGCGAAAGTTGTAGCCCGTTGAATGTGGTTTTTAGAAACATATTATAATAGTCATTTTGAGTTGTGTGTAAAATGTTATGACCATTTCAATAGAGGCTGTCCGAGCAGAGGTGAAAAACAAATTTTTGGAAGTTTGTTTTACGCGAACACGAGAGTATGACCGTGAACGCGAAGAACAAGTCTCTGGGCAGCAGAATAAAGTCCAAACTTCGTCCCATTTGTCATTTTTGACGATTTGGAGCTCGAGTAAGGCGATGTTTCGGGAGATTTTTTGAGAGAACAGCGGGGTAAGCACTCTTAACTCAATTTTGGTTGTATAACTCGAATCTATTGCAAGTTTTGGTGTTTAATTTGAGAAATTTTGTTGAAAAGGGTAGAAAACCCTCTTGGATAGAAATGGTGATTTAAGGGGTCAAATGAACTCCGATTTTTATGAATTTGGTATGTATATACTCGTGTTGTGACAAGGATACCGAATATGTAACTTTTATAATTTTTCGAGAAGCGCACCGAAAGTCGGGTTTTGACAACTTTGTGGGTTTTGATACAATTTGGGTTATTTCGAATGAATTGCGTGAAATTAGCATATATTGATGCATTCTCTATGATTTTGAGCAGATTTGGCATCCGAGGAGATTGATTTGCGAGGCAAACGCAAGGCGGATTGAAGCTTCTACCAGTTTGAGGTGAGTGGTGGTAGTAAATAATGTACTGAGGGTTTGAAACCCCGTACTAGCACTTCATAGTGCTATGTTGAGATGAGACAAGCGTCTTGTGACGGGCGTGGTGACATTGTGATTGGGGACTTGGACTTGGTCCATCCCGGCTAATAGTATACTGTGTATTATGACTGTTAATAAGATTATAACTGTGTAATTGGGCTAAAAGCCATGTTTGGGGCCTTGTGACGATCTGTAGATCATTAGGGGACCTGTAGAGCTAGGTGACCCTTATGTCGTGTTGGAAACTTACACTCAGCCGTAAAACTAGCCGAATAGCCTATTCAAGAACCAGCACTAGATGTGTACTGTGAGAGATAGATTACATGGGGTGGAAATTCCCTGAATTAGCTGAGTGGGCCTGAAAGGCCAATCCTATACTAATTGGGACAGTGTCGAGGACCCGTTTTGAGGTATTATATATACATGCCTTTATTGGATCGGGCTGCGCGCCGCAACAGTATATATATTGGATCAGACTGCACGCCGCAACAGTATATATATTGGATCGGGCTGCACGCCGCAGCAATATATGTGTTGGATCGGACTGCACGCCGCAGTGATGTATATGTGGATCGGACTGCACGCCGCAGTAATATATATACATGTGGATCGGACTGCACGCCGCAGTATTGTTGCGCTTGGGCTGTAGGAGCCCCTTCGGAGTCTGAGTCTGCACACATTCTCAGTGAGCGCTGGTGTATATTATGGGATCAGGCTGCACGCCGTAGCAGTATAGTTATATATGTATATGTACATACTGGATCGGACTGCACGCCGCAGTAATATATGTGTGGATCAGGCTGCACGCCGCAACATCATATCGCTTGGGCCTAGGGAGCCCCTCCGAAGTCTGTATACACGCCCAGTGAGCGTTGTCGACGTTAAATGGAGCGGGCTGCACGCCGCATTGGTATATGTATTAGAGCGGACTGCACGCCGCAGCATTATACTTATCCATATCCTTATACATACTTAAATACTTATACATTATAGACATATGTATATATCTTCATTCATTAAGATGGCTGTACACTGTAGCGGTACGAGTGATGATTTGGTAAGTGTGGGACCTTGTTGAGATAGATGTGGACTGGAGATTTGAGTACTCACTGTAGTGATGACTTACCTGTGGGGGTTTGCCTTAGAACTGTTTAGTGATAGTATAGGAGTTCTTATTTTCAGTTATTATTTATTATTAGCACTCACTGAGTTGAAATATACTCACCCCACTCCCCTGCACTTTTTCTGCAGATTCACAAGTGCCCGAGAGCAGTTGAGTTGTTGTAGTTGCTTACTCATATCTACTTTTGCGGAGACTACAAGGTAGCTGCTAGCGTCCGCAGAACCTGTTTTCTCCTTCCTGATCATTTTGTTGCTTTCATATTGCTTAAGCCTTGTTTGTATAGGATGTTTTATTCTGTAGAGGCTCAGACTCGTGACACCACGATATGGTTGGGACCGTACTTTGTATGCTTTTACTATCATGCTTTTCATTTGATATGATCACTTGTTGTTTAAGTTTAATTTGATTAATTGGAATTAATAATTGGCTGGGTTAAGAGATGATATGGTCGGGCTTGCCTAGCATTGTGTTGGGCGCCATCACGACCGGGGTTTGGGTCGTGACAAGTTGGTATCGGAGCCCAGGTTAACAGGTCTCGCGAGTCATGAGCCGGTTTAGTAGAGTCTCGTGGATCGGTACGGGGACGCCTGTACTTATCCTCGGGAGGCTGCAAACCTTTAGGAAAGTTTCAAATTCTTGGAATTCTCATCGTGCGTGTTTGATTCAGCTTGAAATGTAATTCTTGAAATTCCTCCTGCACGTTGATGCGCGCACTCGAGTGCTTAGTGATAAATTTGCCTTGATGGCTTATGATTCCCCAATCGAGGGACGAGATATAATCTTTGTGAGTTCATGTTGGGCCTGTCTGGAGGACTTGAGGCCGGATCCTTGTCTATGGCTTGAGCACCAAGGTGCTAATTTCGCGAGCCGGTTTTATAAAATTCATGTGATCGGTATTGATCTTAATTGTGAAAATGGCAGTTTGATAAAGGGAGAGTTGCAAGGTATTCGATTCTTATTGTGATTTGATACGTAGCCCTAACTATGGGCGTGGGGAATATGTTCATTGCTTCTTAGCAGAAATGTAAAGTGCACTACACGTGGTAGTATATGTTCAGACTCAGGAAGACCGAATTGGTTGTGCTATAAGTATTGGGGTGAAAGGTATTTGATATGTGTTATGATTCGAGCAGGTGCAACGCATGTTCAGGTATTAATTGTGATAATATGATTCATATAGTATTGAGATTTATGTTGTTGATATGCATTGTGGTGTCCTGTCGAGTTGTGGACGTATTGTTAGAATGGTTTGGTGCTTCTCTGGCAAGTGGATATGCCAAATTACAAAGGAAACTCTGTCAAAATGTTTGGAAAAATTTGGGACTTAGAAAAGATTTCTGCCACCGAAAGAGAGTAGGCTTAACTGTGGTGTGTGTATAAATGCAAGAATTGCAGAAGAGTTAAGGTTTCAGAGGGTTAGAGTCTCTGTCAAGCTTGTAAATGACTTGAGTTTAATCTCACGATAACATTGTGGCATCATTTGAGTAAGAACGACATATGTGGCTAAAAGTGCTTTGATGTATGGCTCCAAGCCAAGTTGGGGAGGTTGTTATTGATTAACGGATTGCACTGTTGTGTGCTATGTTGGTTCTGTCTCTAAGTATGTTGGGAAAATTCTGATAAATGTTATGGTATTTCGTAGATGTGAAGAAATCCTAGGATGATTTGAACTGTTGTTGGTCAAGAATGTTCGTTGTATAGAAAAGAAAGATAGCTAAGTGCATATGTATGTAATCATGTTCTGCAGTGTCAGAGTTCTAACAAGGCACGAGTGGTTCTGTTCAATAAAACAATTGAATTATAATTGAATAAGGGTGAATGATGCTCGAGAATAGCCTTGCGGTGTTCAAAACTTTGCTTGTAACGGTAAGGTGTCTAAAGATTGTGTATGTGGCTAAAGACGATGGTTTCGTTAGAAGGGATCAAGACTTGTGTTATGTTATGTGAATGATGAGATTCTATGTATCCATATTTGAGAGTAATGATAACGAATTCAAAATTGCAGAAAGTTCTTAAGGTAAAGTGTTGTAGATTGTGGTACTTCTGGGAAACATCTGAGGGAGTATTCAGCGGCCTGTGAGCCTTAGACCGCGTGGTCTTGTGTTTGAGTCTCGTATGGTAACCTGAGTTGAGGTATTGTGATCCCCTAGTGAAGGAGAATATTAAATTAAAGATGATAATAAATTGGAACAGTATGAAAAGCTCACGAGTAACTCCTGGTGTGTGTTTGAAGTATGAGTCTTGCAGTTATGGTGCAACAAAGCTCTCTGATGTGCTGGCAGTTGTGTAGCTCGATATGGGTAAAAGGACTCAGTCCTGGTAGTTAAGCTTATGCAATGAATGGGAAGAAAGAGTTGTGATGTGTTTTATCATGGTTTGAAAATGAGTATATTCCTGTTGGTATGCGAAGCGTGGAATGTGTAATGATTTTTCTTCTATATGGGATCATGAAAGTCCTTGACTAGTTGAGTGCACCGATGTTTGCGGCGAGGAAAGGGATATGAATTTTCATGTTGTCTTAGTGTGGTATGGTATATGCGATGTGTTATGGAATGTTGATAATGGCATATTCAAGGTTTTGAGATCAGTTCATGATATATGGGAAGTCATTAAAATTTTTGAGCAGCGTGAATAGCTGCAGGTGATTTATGAATCGACCTTTCTGGTGATTAAGAAAATGGTACAGCTATTCTAGTGAATTGGCAGGGAATATGGTCCAAAAGGACAAGGTAATGTAAACTGATAATATCTAGTGGTATGGTGGTATTCTCTTGTTAGATCGACTGTAATAATTGAGTCGTTGATGGCATAGTGAAATTCCTGAATGGCTTTTGTGGTACGAATGGACGCTTGATGTGCGTTATGTATTCGTACGATGGAGTGTGGGATCAGGTTTAGCGATTCATGTGTTATATATGTGTTGGAGACTAGAAGTTCTCTTAATCCGCCTACGCAGTGGTGGTATGTCGTGTGTATCGACACCGTTTAGCGGTTATTGGAAATTTGAAAACCCTAGTGGCTCCCTCGTTACTTGATATGACGAATTCAAATAATGATATATGATTGCAGACTGGTTGTCATAAGTCAGGTTGTCTAGACTAATGTGATATGGACTATGTCAGAAAAATATCACAATTGCATGGCAGAGCGCATCAGATCATACTCCAGCAGGGTAAATGTACCCTAGGGCCAGAGGACGACTGGTAGGTATTGCTTTGAAAGTTGGGCCTTTATGGAGGATGTCAGTGTAGAGGTATCTACCATTGACTCAGTTCCAGTATTGAGGAACTTTGTCGGATGCTTTTCATGTGGCCGAGCTTGAGGCTATATATATTTTGTTGCAATGAGCAACTTGAGTCAATATGCATTCCCTTTTGCTAGATTTATGTGTGGATCGGGTGGCACACCGCCACATGTATAGTATCTGGATCGGGTGGCACGCCGCCACAGGTATGGTATCTGGATCGGGTGTCACGCCGCCACAGGTATGCTATTGGAACGGGTTGTGTGCCGCAACAGTGTGTTGTGGAAAATATAGCTTCCTATATGTTACCTTATATACAATAGTTCCTGGCTTCCGAGGAATAGTTCATATTGGTATCGCTCAGGGAATAGCACATCGGTTGTGTCTTTTCAGGACTTGATAGAGTATATTAATTGTTTCACCGTGGGTGAGATTGATGGCTTGGTTTCATACCTAAATATGTGCGTGGCTGACCATTTTGAGCTTGGTAACATGAGGTGCTTCATGAGTAATAGTGTTGGAATAGAATCACGAATCGTGGCAAGGCCACGTGATGTTATGACCTCTCGAGGAGGATTCAGGTACTCTATGATGTGGAACGCGATCTTAGTGCTATGTTATGATGGTATAGAGGAATTGAAATACAACTCTTTTGTTTGAGTCAGATGTCATGATTTGAGTATGTTCAAACGTTTCTTATTGGAGCCTGTGTTGTGCTCATCGTGGCTTAGGCCGGTGTTGAGGTGTCATGTCACCAGTTTGGTGTGTTATAACCTAAATGATCATTTGAGTCATTAATGAGTGTGAGCATGTATGATTTCAGTTGGTTAGAAGGGTAATATCGAGATTTGGCTCCGAATTCTGTTGTAGTATCAATTAAAAGGGAAATGGATTCATGAATGGTTTACCTGAGAGATGGGTTCCATATATCGCGTGTGTGGTTGCCGTGGGCAGGATATGAAGGTGTTGGAATAAGAATGTATCTTATGATAAAGGTTTTTCTGTTAGTACTTGGTTACCTTGGGCAATTATTGTGACCCGAGTCCATCCTCTCGAGCGATTGGGTTGTTTGATACATCATGTGATCTCACCCGGAGTGGCGAGTATGGGCTATTACAGTGGGTTCGGGTGTATCCTGAGTATAGGCATGAGATTAACATTTGGTATATGATTTCAGGAAGTGCATTGTGGTTTATGGTTCAGATGGACTGTGAAATTCCAGCTATATGGTATTATCGGACTTATGTGAGATAGGGCGATGTGGGATCGCCCCGAATATATGCTTGGTAAGGTCATTCAGCTATTGGGCTGCTTCTAGTACATCTTTGGTACGCTTGAGGACGAGCGTTTGCTTAAGTTGGGGAGAATGTGACGACCCGGCCCATCGTCACAAGATTTATCGCTCTATTACCCCTTCGTTTATATGTTTCATGCTTTTATATCAGTGTTAGAGTCTATCGGGTGAGTTAGGAGTGATTCTGGTTGAAAATGGGGCAAATAGCCTTTTTGAATGAAGCTTGAATATGGAAAGTCAACCTGGAGTTGACTATTTAGTTAGAGTGCTCAGAATCGAATTCTGATGATTTGGTTAGTTCTGGGAGGTGATTTGTTACTTAGGGGAGCGATCGGAATTGTATTTGGAGGCTCGGTGTAGAAATAGGCTTGTAAGGTTGAATTTTTGCGAAATTCGAACGGTAGGTGAGATTCTGATCCGGGAGTCGGAATGGAATTCCGATAGTTGTAGTAGCTCCGTTAGGTGATTTTGGATATGCCTGAAAATTTTCAGGTCATTCGGACATCGTTTGGTCGGGTTTTTGATTGGATGTTGGTTTCAGAAGTTTTAGATGAAACTTAGGCTTGAATTCGCTTTGATTTGATGATTTTCGTGTTTAAGGACTTGTTTTGATGGTTGGAACAAGTTTGTATAATGTTTTAAGTCATGTTGGTGCTTTTGGTTGAGGTCCCGGGGGCCTCGGGTGTGTTTCGGATGCCTAACTGGTCATTTTTGGAAGTTTTTGAAGTACTATTACTGGTTTCTGGTGTTGTCCTTCGCGTTCGCGAGGTCCCATTGCGTTCGCAAAGAAGAAATTGGATTCTGAGACTTTTGGCCATCACGTTCGCGATAGTGCTTCGCGTTCGCGATGAAGGATTTGTCATCTGGGACTTGTGTTCTTCGCGTTCGTGACAGTGCTTCGCGTTCGCGAAGAAGGAATTTCTTTCGCGCAGGTCCTACTTTGGAAGCTCATATCTTTTTATCTACAAGGAATTTAGAGGCGATGAAAAAATGAAAGTTTTATCTCTTTAAATCTAGTTTTCAGAAACATATTATATTAGTCATTTTGAATTGTGTGTAAAAAGTTATGACCATTTCAATAGAGGCTGTCCGAGCAGAGATGAAAAACAAATTTTTGGAACTTTGTTTTACGCTAACGCGAGAGTATGACCGCGAACGCGAAGAACAATTCTCTGGGCAGCAGAATAAAGTCCAAACTTCATCCCATTTGTCATTTTTGATGATTTAGAGCTCGGGGAAGGCGATTTTTTGGGAGATGTTTTGAGAGAACAACGGGGTAAGCACTCTTAACTCAATTTTGGTTGTATAACTCGAATCTATTGCAAGTTTTGGTGTTTAATTTGAGAAATTTTGTTGAAAGGGGTAGAAAACCCTCTTGGATAGAAATGGTGATTTAAGGGGTCAAATGAACTCCGATTTTTATGCATTTGGTATGTACAGACTCGTGTTGAGACAAGGATTCCGAATATGTAACTTTTATAATTTTTCGAGAAGCGCACCGAAAGCCGGGTTTTGACAACTTTGTGGGTTTTGATACAATTTGGGTTATTTCGAATCAATTGCGTGAAATTAGCATATATTGATGCATTCTCTATGATTTTGAGCAGATTTGGCATCCGAGGAGATTCATTTGCGAGGCAAGCGCAAGGCGGATTGAAGCTTCTACCGGTTCGAGGTGAGTGGTGGTAGTAAATAATGTACTGAGGGTTTGAAACCCCGTACTAGAACTTCATAGTGCTATGTAGAGATGAGACACGCGTCTTGTGACGGGCGTGGTGACATTGTGATTGGGGACTTGGACTTGGTCCTTCCCGGCTAATAGTATACTATGTATTATGACTGTTAATAAGATTATAACTGTGTAATTTGGCTAATAGCCATGTTTGGGGCCTTGTGACGATATCATTAGGGGACCTGTAGAGCTAGGTGACCCTTATGTCGTGTTGGAAACTTACACTCAGCCGTAAAACTAGCCGAATAGCATATTCAAGAAGCAGCACTAGATGTGTACTGTGAGAGATAGATTACATGGGGTGGAAATCTGCTGAATTAGCTGAGTGGGCCTGAAAGGCCAATCCTATACTAATTGGGACAGGGTCGAGGACCCGTTTTGAGGTATTATATATACATGCCTTTATTGGATCGGGCTGCGCGCCGCAGCAGTATATATATTGGATCAGGCTGCACGCCACAGCAGTATATATATTGGATCGGGCTGCACGCCGTAGCAATATATGTGTTGGATCGGACTGCACGCCACAGTGATGTATATGTGGATCGGACTGCACGCCCCAGTAATATATATACATGTGGATCGGACTGCACGCCGCAGTATTATTGCGCTTGGGCTGTAGGAGCCCATTCGGAGTGTGAGTCTGCACACATTCTCAGTGAGCGCTGGAGTATATTATGGGATCGGGCTGCACACCACAGCAGTATAGTTATATATGTATATATATATATATAGGATCGGGCTGCACGCCGCAGTAATATATGTGTGGATCGGACTGCACGCCACAGTATCATAGTGCTTGGGCCTAGGGAGCCCCTCCGAAGTCTGTATACACCCCAGTGAGCGCCGTCGATGTTAAATGGAGCGGGTTGTGCGCCGCAGCGGTATATGTATTGGAGCGGACTGCATGCCGCAGCATTATACTTATCCATATCCTTATACATACTTAAATACTTATACATTATAGACATATGTATATATCTTCTTTCATTGAGATGGCTGTACACCGTAGCGGAATGAGTGATGATTTGGTAAGTGCGGGACCTTGTTGAGATATATGTGGACTGGAGATCTGAGTACTCACTGTAGTGATGACTTACCTGTGGGGGTTTGCCTTAGAACTGTTTAGTGATAGTACATGAGTTCTTATTTTCAGTTATTATTTATTATTAGCACTCACTGAGTTGAAATATACTCACCCCACTCCCCTGCACTTTTTGTGCAGATTCACAGGTGCCCGAGAGCAGTTGAGTTGTTGTAGTTGCTTACTCATATCTATTTTTGCGGAGACTACGAGGTAGCTGCCGGCGTCTGCAGAACCTGTTTTCTCCTTCCTGATCATTTTGTTGCTTTCATATTGCTTAAGACTTGTTTGTATAGGATGTTTTATTCTATAGAGGCTCATACACGTGACACCACGATATGGTTGGGACCGTACTTTGTATGCTTTTACTATCACGCTTTTCATTTGATATGATCACTTGCTGTTTAAGTTTAATTTGATTAATTAGAATTAATAATTGGATGGGTTAAGAGATGATATGGTCAGGGCTTGCCTAGCATTGTGTTGGGCGCCATCACGACCGGGGTTTGGGTCGTGACAAGTTGGTATCAGAGCCTAGGTTAACAGGTCTCGCGAGTCATGAGCCGGTTGGTAGAGTCTCGTGGATCGGTACGGGGACACCTGTACTTATCCTCGGGAGGCTGCAAACCTTTTGGAAAGTTTCAAATTCTTGGAATTCTCATCGTGCGTATTTGATTTAGCTTGAAATGTAATTCTTGAAATTCCTCCTGCACATTGATGCGCGCACTCGAGTGCTTAGTGATAAATTTGCCTTGATGGCTTATAATTCCCCAATCGAGGGACAAGATATAATCTTTGTGAGTTCATGTTGGGCATGTCTGGAGGACTTGAGGCCGGATCCTTGTCTATCGCTTGAGCACCAAGGTGCTAATTTCGCGAGCCGGTTTTATAAAATTCATGTGATCGATATTGATCTTAATTGTGAAAATGGTAGTTTGATAATGGGAGAGTTGCAAGGTATTCGATTCTTATTGTGATTTGATACGTAGCCCTAACTATGGGCGTGGGGAATATGTTCATTGCTTCTTAGCAGAAATGTAAAGTGCACTATGCGTGGTAGTATATGTTCAGACTCAGGAAGACCGAATTGGTTGTGCTATAAGTATTGGGGTAAAAGGTATTTGATATATGTTATGATTCGAGCAGGTGCAACTCATCTTCAGGTATTAATTGTGATAATATGATTCGTATAGTATTGAGATTTATGTTGTTGATATGCATTGTGGTGTCCTGTCGAGTTGTGGACGTATTGTTAGAATGGTTTGGTGCTTCTCTGGCAAGTGGATATGCCAAATTACAAAGGAAACTCTGTCAAAATTTTTGGAAAAATTTGGGACTTAGAAAAGATTTCTGCCACCGAAAGAGAGTAAGCTTAAATGTGGTGTGTGTATAAATGCAAGAATTGTAGAGAGTTAAGGTTTCAGAGGGTTAGAGTCTCTGTCAAGCTTGTAAATGACTTGAGTTTAATCTTACGATAACATTGTGGCATCATTTGAGTAAGAACGACATAGGTGGCTAAAAGTGCTTTGATGTATGGCTCCAAGCCAAGTTGGGGAGGTTGTTATTGATTAACTGATTGCACTGTTGTGTGCTATGTTAGTTCTGTCTCTAAGTATGTTGGGAAAATTCTTATAAAGGTTATGGTATTTCGTAGATGTGAAGAAATCCTAGGATGATTTGAACTGTTGTTGGTCAAGAATGTTCGTTGTATAGAAAAGAAAGATAGCTAAGTGCATATGTATGTAATCATGTTCTGCAGTGTCAGAGTTCTAACAAGGCACGAGTGGTTCTGTTCAATAAGACAATTGAATTATAATTGAATAAGGGTGAATGATGCTCGAGAATAGCCTTGCGGTGTTCAAGACTTTGCTTGTAACGGTAAGGTGTCTTAAGATTGTGTATGTGGCTAAAGACGATGGTTTCGTTAGAAGGGATCAAGACTTGTGTTATGTTATGTGAATGATGAGATTCTATGTATCCATATTTGAGAGTAATGATAACGAATTCAAAATTGCAGAAAGTTCTTCAAGGTAAAGTGTTGTAGATTGTGGTACTTCTGGGAAATATCTGAGAGAGTATTCGGCGGCCTGTGAGCCTTAGACCGCGTGGTCTTGTGTATGAGTCTCGTATGGTAACCTGAGTAGAGGTATTGTGACCCCCTAGTGAAGGAGAATATTAAATTAAAGATGATAATAAATTGGAACAGAATGAAAAGCTCACGAGTAACTCCTGGTGTGTGTTTGAAGTATGAGTCTTGCAATTATGGTGCAACAAAGCTCTTGATGTGCTGGCAGTTGCATAGCTCGATATGGGTAAAAAGACTCAGTCCTGGTAGTTAAGCTTATGCAATGAATGGGAAGAAAGAGTTGTGATGTGTTTTATCATTGTTTGAAAATGAGTATATTCCTGTTGGTATGCGAAGCGTGGAATGTGTAATGATTTTTCTTCTATATGGGATCATGAAAGTCCTTGACTAGTTGAGTGTGCCGATGTTTGCGGCAGAGGAAAGGGATATGAATTTTCATGTTGTCTTAGTGTGGTATGGTATACGCGATGTGTTATGGAAAGTTGATAATGGCATATTCAAGGTTTTGAGATGAGTTCATGATATATAGGAAGTCATTAAAATTATTGAGCAGCGCGAATAGCTGCAGGTGATTTATGAATCGACCTTTCTGGTGATTAAGAAAATGGTACTGCTATTCTAGTGAATTGGCAGGGAATATGGTCCAAAAGGACAAGGTAATGTAAACTGATAATATCTAGTGGTATGGTGGTATTCTCTTGTTGGATCGACTATAATAATTGAGTCGTTGATGGCATAGCGAAATTCCTGAATGGCTTTTGTGGTACGAATGGACGCTTGATGTGCGTTATGTATTCGTACGGTGGAGTGTGTGATCAGGTATAGCGATTCATGTGTTATATAAGTGTTGGAGACTAGAAGTTCTCTTAATCCGCCTACGCAGTGGTGGTATGTCGTGTGTATCGACACCGTTTAGCGGTTATTGGAAATTTGAAAACCCTAGTGGCTCCCTCGTTACTTGATATGACGAATTCAAATAATGATATATGATTGCAGACTGGTTGTCATAAGTTAGGTTGTCTAGACTAATGTGATATGGACTATGTCAGAAAAATATCACAACTGCATGGCAGAGCGCATCAGATCATACTCCAGCAGGGTAAATGTACCCTAGGGCCAGAGGACGACTGGTAGGTATTCCTTTGAAAGTTGGGCCTTCGTGGCGGATGTCAGTGTAGAGGTATCTACCATTGACTCAGTTCCAGTATTGAGGAACTTTGTCGGATGCTTTTCATGTGGCCGATCTTGAGGCTATATATATGTTTGTTGCAATGAGCAACTTGAGTCGATGTGCATTCCCTTTTGCTAGATTTATGTGTGGATCGGGTGGCACACCGCCACATGTATAGTATCTGGATCGGGTGGCACGCCTCCACAGGTATGGTATCTGGATCGGGTGTCACGCCGCCACAGGTATGCTATTGGAACGGGTTGCGCGCTGCAACAATGTTTTGTGGAAAATATAGCTTCCTATATGTTACCGTATATACAATAGTTCCTAGCTTCCGAGGAATAGTTCGTATTGGTATCGCTCGGGGAATAGCACATCGGTTGTGTCTTTTCAGGACTTGATAGAGTATATTAATTGTTTCACCGTGGGTGAGATTGATTGCTTGGTTTCATACCTAAATATGTGTGTGGCTGACCATTTTGAGCTTGGTAACATGAGGTGCTTCATGAGTAATAGTGTTGGAATAGAATCACGAATCATGGCAAGGCCACGTGATGTTATGACCTCTCGAGGAGGATTCAGGTACTCTATGATGTGGAACGCGATCTTAGTGCTATGTTATGATGGTACAGAGGAATTGAAATGCAACTCTTTTGTTTGAGTCAGATGTCATGATTTGAGTATGTTCAGATGTTTCTTATTGGAGTCTGTGTTGTGCTTGTCGTGGCTTAGGCCGGTGTTGAGGTGTCATGTCACCAGTGTGGTGTGTTATAACCTAAATGATCATTTGAGTCATTAATGAGTGCGTGCATGTATGATTTCAGTTGGTTAGAAGGGTAATATCGAGATTTGGCTCCGAATTCTGTTGTAGTATCAATTAAAAGGGAAATGGATTCATGAATGGTTGACCTGAGAGATGGGTTCCATATATCGCATGTGCGGTTGCCGTGGGCAGGATATGAAGGTGTTAGAATAAGAATCTATCTTATGATAAAGGTTTTTCTGTTAGTACTTGGTTACCTTGGGCAATTGTTGTGACCCGAGTCCATCCTCTCGAGCGATTGGGTTGTTTGATACATCATGTGATCTCACCCGGAGTGGCGAGTATGGGCTATTACAGTGGGTTCGGGTGTATCCTGAGTATAGGCATGAGATTAGCATTTGGTATATGATTTCAGGAAGTGCATTGTGGTTTTTGGTTCAGATGGACTGTGAAATTCCAGCTATATGGTACTATCGGACTTATGTGAGATAGGGCGATGTGGGATCGCCTCGAATATATGCTTGGTAAGGTCATTCAGCTATTGGGTTGCTTCTAGTACATCTCTGGTACGCTTGAGGACAAGCGTTTGCTTAAGTTGGGGAGAATGTGACGACCCGGCCTGTTGTCACAAGAGTTATCGCCCTATTACCCCTTTGTTTATATGTTTCATGCTTTTATATCAGTGTTAGAGTCTATCGGGTGAGTTAGGAGTGATTCTGGTTGAAAATGGGGCAAATAGCCTTTTTGAATGAAGCTAGAATATGGAAAGTCAACCTGGAGTTGACTATTTAGTTAGAGTGCTCGGAATCGGATTCTGATGATTTGGTTAGTTCTGGGAGGTGATTTGTTACTTAGGGGAGCGATCGGAATTGTATTTGGAGGCTCGGTGTAGAAATAGGCTTGTAAGGTTGAATTTTGGCGAAATTCGAACGGTAGGTGAGATTCTGATCCGGGAGTCGGAATGGAATTCCGATAGTTGTAGTAGCTCCGTTAGGTGATTTTGGATATGCATGCAAATTATCAGGTCATTCGGACATCGTTTGGTCGGGTTTTTGATTGGATGTTGGTTTCAAAAGTTTTAGATGAAACTTAGGCTTGAATTCACTTTGATTTGATGATTTCCGTGTTTAAGGACTTGTTTTGATGGTTGGAACAAGTTTGTATAGTGTTTTAAGTCATGTTGGTGCTTTTGGTTGAGGTCCCGGGGGCCTCGGGTGTGTTTCGGATGCCTAACGGGTCATTTTTGGAAGTTTTTGAAGTGCTATTGCTGGTTTCTGGTGTTGTCCTTCGCGTTCGCGAGGTCCCATCGCGTTCGCGAAGAAGAAATTGGATTCTGAGACTTTTGGCCATCGCGTTCGCGACGGTGCTTCGCGTTCGCGATGAAGGATTTGTCATCTGGGACTTGTGTTCTTCGCGTTCGCGACAGTGCTTCGCGTTCGCGAAGAAGGAATTTCTGTCGCGCAGGTCCTACTTCGGAAGCTCATATCTTTTTATCTACAAGGTATTTAGAGGCGATGCAAAAAAGAAAGTTTTAGCTCTTTGTATCTAGTTTTCAGAAACATATTATATTAGTCATTTTGAATTGTGTGTAAAAAGTTATGACCATTTCAATAGAGGCTGTGCGAGCAGAGGTGAAAAACAAATTTTTGGAAGTTTGTTTTACGCTAACGCGAGAGTATGACCGCGAACGCGAAGAACAAGTCTCTGGGCAGCAGAATAAAGTCCAAACTTCGTCCCATTTGTCATTTTTGACGATTTGGAGCTCGGGTAAGGCGATTTTTTGGGAGATGTTTTGAGAGAACAACGGGGTAAGCACTCTTAACTCAATTTTGGTTGTATAACTCGAATCTATTGCAAGTTTTGGTGTTTAATTTGAGAAATTTTGTTGAAAGGGGTAGAAAACCCTCTTGGATAGAAATGGTGATTTAAGGGGTCAAATGAACTCCGATTTTTATGAATTTGGTATGTATAGACTCGTGTTGAGACAAGGATTCCGAATATGTAACTTTTATAATTTTTCGAGAAGCGCACCGAAAGCCGAGTTTTGACAACTTTGTGGGTTTTGATACAATTTGGGTTACTTAGAATGAATTGCATGAAATTAGCATATATTGATGCATTCTCTATGATTTTGAGCAGATTTGGCATCCGAGGAGATTGATTTGCGAGGCAAGCGCAAGGCGGATTGAAGCTTCTACCGGTTCGAGGTGAGTGGTGGTAGTAAATAATGTACTGAGGGTTTGAAACCCCGTACTAGCACTTCACAGTGCTATGTTGAGATGAGACACGCGTCTTGTGACGGGCGTGGTGACATTGTGATTGGGGACTTGGACTTGGTCCATCCCGGCTAATAGTATACTGTGTATTATGACTGTTAATAAGATTATAACTGTGTAATTGGGCTAATAGCCATGTTTGGGGCCTTGTACCGATCTGTAGATCATTAGGGGACCTGTAGAGCTAGGTGACCCTTATGACATGTTGGAAACTTACACTCAGCCGTAAAACTAGCCGAATAGCCTATTCAAGAGCCAGTACTAGATGTATACTGTGATAGATAGATTACTTAGGGTAGAAATCCCCTGAATTACCTGAGTGGGCCTGAAAGGCCAATCCAATACTAATTGGGATAGGGTCGAGGACCCGTTTTGAGGTATTATATATACATGTCTTTATTGGATCGGGCTGCGCGCCGCAGCAGTATATATATTGGATCGGGCTGAACGCCGCAGCAGTATATATATTGGATCGGGCTGCACGCCGCAGCAGTTTATGTATTGGATTGGACTGCACGCCGCAGTGATGTATATGTGGATCGGACTGCACGCTGCAGTAATATATATACATGTGGATCGGACTACACGGCGCAATATTATTGCGCTTGGGCTGTAGGAGCCCCTTCGGAGTGTGAGTCTACACACATTCTCCTTGAGCGCTGGAGTATATTATGGGATCGGGCTACACGCCGAAGCAGTATAGTTATATATGTATATATATATTGGATCGGGTTGCACGCCACACAAGTAATATACATGTGGATCGGGCTGCACGCTGCAGCATCATAGCGCTTGGGCCTAGGGAGCCCCTCCGAAGTCTTTATACACCCCCAGTGAGCGCCGTCGACGTTAAATGGAGCGGGCTGCGCGCCGCAGAGGTATATTTATTGGAGTGGGCTGCACGCCGCCGCATTATACTTATCCATATCTTTATACATACTTAAATAGTTATACATTATAGACATATGTATATATCTTTATTCATTGAGATGGCTGTACACCGTAGCGGTACGAGTGAGGATTTGGTCAGTGTTGGACCTTGTTGAGATAGATGTGGACTGGAGATTTGAGTACTCACTGTAGTGATGACTTACCTGTGGGGGTTTGCCTTAAAGCTGTTTAGTGATAGTACAGGAGTTCTTATTTTCAGTTATTATTTATTATTAGAACTCACTGAGTTGAAATATATTCACTCCACTTCCCTACACTTTTTGTGCAGATTCACAGGTGCTCGAGAGCAGTTGAGTTGTTGTAGTTGCTTACTCATATCTACTTTTGCGGAGACTACGAGGTAGCTGCCGACGTCCGCAGAACCTGTTTTCTCCTTCCTGATCATTTTGTTTCTTTTATTTTGCTAAAGACTTGTTTGTATAGGATGTTTTATTCTGTAGAGGCTCAGACTCGTGACACCACGATATGGTTGGGACCGTACTTTGTATGCTTTTACTATCACGCTTTTCATTTGATATGATCACTTGCTGTTTAAGTTTAATTTGATTAATTGGAATTAATAATTGGTTGGGTTAAGAGATGATATGGTCGGGCTTGCCTAGGATTGTGTTGGGTGCCATCACGACCGGGGTTTTGGTCGTGACATCCTAGCTTCATATTTTGAGGAAATAAAGATGGACTTAGCAAGGAATTTCGGAATGGAAGTCAATGATGATATATCCATTGATTCTTTGGATAATACATCCAACAACGAAGAATATGTGGCAGGGGAAGCTCAAAGCACCTCGGAGACAGAAATTAATATAGATGAATTAGAAGAATTCCTTGTAAAATTGAAGGAAAATGCTGAAGAATCTTCAGAAAGAAAAAATGGAAAAGGAAAAGAAAAAGTTTGAATGATTGAATAATCGATGGACGGGGGAATTGCGTGAATGATGAGACCGACCTAACCTAAAGTCAAGGCTCTTCCCTCTCTTGGCCCCATCATTGAATTATTGGGGTAATACAGACAAGCAACTTTAATAAAGTTTATTTCAATAATGCAACAGAATCTCCTTTAATAAAGAAGTTTTGTCCGGTTGCAATTATGTAATATTCTTATCTTTTATCTTGTCGGCCAAAAACATTGTAGGCCCAAAGTTTTTTGTTTTCTAGTTTAGAAGATTCATTATATAAGGATCAGAAGGATTTAGTAGATGAGGCATCGGTTAGAAAACACTCTCCTTTATTTCTAATTTCTCTCTCCTTTGTAAAAATATTTGAAAATATTTTCAAGTTTGTATAGATAAAATCAAAAAGGGTCTCTTGGCCAAAAACTCAGGGTCTCCGGTACTTTTTCTCTCCCTTTCTTTTTTGTATTCTGTTACTATTTATCTTAAATGATAGGCTAAATATTTAAGTGTTAGACTTAGCCTCTCCAAGTTATTTATTAAAGCATGTTATGCGATTGTTTATTACCCTAATGAGGTATTAGGTTAAGTACTATATAGACCAAGCAGTTGCTAATCTCGATAGTAAACCTTGGTTAGGTCGACCTAACCGGTGGTGCTCATGAAACCCGTTTGAGACAAGTGGTCGTTTATAGGGTTTTGTAAAGCACCGTGTTTTAAGGTTTACCCAGAGGTTAGTAATTTGTCAGGGCTGAAGTTCTTGTAATTTAGATCCTGTTATCCATGTGAGGGATGAATTTGTAATATACTAGAATTATTTCAAATCAGAAAAATATATAATAATTTCTTAATAAACTAGAATTATTTCAAATCAGAAAAATATATAATAATTTCTTAATAAACTAGAATTATTTCAAATCAGAAAAATATATAATGATATATTTATGATAATAGAAAATCTATAGAAAATCTAAAGATCGATCTAATTAATGAAATGTTGTACGGAAAGAGGGAGTTTCGGTTGCAATGTGATTGGGATTAATTGGGATTCTATTATGGAATATAAAATATTTGCTACCATGTTTTGTTAATTGAGATGCTATGGTTATGTATTTTTTTTAAATCTTGCACAATTATGTTTATTTCTCTTAATTTGATCTGTATTAACTAAAATTATATAGTTAACATTTGTACAAATAATTAGTCAGACATATGTGCGCTCAAAACTTCTTTTTGTAAACGTTAATTTCATGCCATCATTAAAATTTTAAGTGTTTTTGTTTCCTATAAAGAAATAAGTAGTACTATAAATTTTCATTATCAATGATTGAATCTAACGTTATTATATGCATCTCTATAATCTTATAAAAATAACATTAAAATCTTTCTTTGAGTGAATAATTTTTCTGAATGAAATAGAGTCTACTTTGACGTAAAACCGAAAAATAAGAGTCCTCTTCTTCTATTTATTTCACATGTAAATAATTTAAATTAAGTTATATTATCATCCCAAAAATAAATGTCAATTTATTTAGTTAAGTATATTTGGACAAAATAAATATTGCTTTAGAAAATTAAAATGACATTAGTTGTGCTTTTCTAAATCTATTTTCAATCTAATAATACGCACATACTTTTCTAAATCTACTAGCCTTAGGGTACGCGCTTTGCGCGTGTACCTTGTATCGTGAATATAATTTATTTTTAAAAATTATATAAATATTATTAAACTTTGTATATTTTATGTGCAATTATTATGTCTCATCCGTAGTATCTTTAAATTTGATGTTGTGTTAAAAAGTATAACAACTATGAATATCGAGATATGCTATCCTAATAATTGTATTTAGTAGTATTTGTATTTGTACTTGTGTTTGTACATAACCGGAGAATGAAACATAATGTTTCACAAAAAGTTATTCCGTACTTAATCCACAAGAAAATCTTTTACATAAAATATTTGATCAATTTATTCTGTTATAGATTCATGGTAATGATAGTCCAAAAAATGAAAAAAGAAAAAAATTACAGAGGACCAATAATAAACAAGATCAACGTTAAATTTAATTTGATTGTTTCAATTCCTTATTTACCATTCTATTCAACACAATAACATAAGTTATCGGAAGTTTCTATGTAAGGTTTTATATAATACTTAATTACTATATTTATCTTATAGCTCTATAAGGTAAAACTTTTATCAAAATTTAACTTTTATATATTTGAATTTCTTACACGGTAGTTCAAATAAGGTAATTACTCATTGTGTAAAAAAATTTAGGTGATTTTAACGTCTTAATAAATATTAGAATAATTAAATTTCTATTTTGCCTAATGTGAAACTAAATTTTAAAGGATAAAAAAGGCGAACGACATTTTGCTAAGGGCCTTCGTGCTTTTAATATAATATAGATTTTTCGATCTAATAATTACTCACATAGTATATAATGAGTAATTTGACAATGATATAAAGCATAACTTAATCAAAATAAATCTTATAATAATTGTTTTATATAATTTTTTTAATGAGCATACAAAAATTTTTTAAACGATATTTATTTTAGGCATGAATGAATCTTATTGTAGTTGCGTCAAATAATTAGACATTGCAACAAAAGAAGATTGTCAATATTTATAAGTTAAACGGAAATTTTATAGCTCCTGCTAATTCGAACAATATGAGCATGGAATCAAGCTCCTTAAATTTGAATTTTCAAGTAATAGTTGAGATTTTAATAACTTTAAGTGATTTAAAAATAACATTTGTGTACTTGAAATTAAACTCGGTCTAACTCAAGCATACACATCTTTACGACTTCAATATTAAGGTAATAGTGTTATTGGGTCCATGCTTAGCACGGTCTATCCCTTACTAGTATATTTACTACTATATAGAAATGAGAAGATGGTCGACCAAGGGCAAAATTGTTATTTATGCTCAAGGAAAAAAACTCTTCCGACTTATTTTTCTAATCATCCGACCATGAACATCTGCCGACTTCCATCTACTTCAGTTCTCCTTCAAACTTTCTACAATACTCTTAATTTTTATCATCTTCTTATCCATCTCTTAGATTTCAGGTATTATTCTCTTAATCTTTTGCTCACATCTTCTGTATTTTCTATTGGTCTTCTTTTCTACAGTTGCTTCGTTTAGATCTATTTAGCAGTTTTCAATTCTATGGATGAATTTCTTGAATTCATATTTTTCGACCAGAAGAAGTGGATCACTATTTAAAGGGTTACTCTCTGTCCAATTTCATCGTTGTTACTTTTTTCTTACTGATTCGCCTCTATCTTTTCTTAAGGTATTGTCATTTATTATTCTTCTACCTCTAAAACAAAAGGGACATTTAGTTTTACTCCTAATGCAATTTGTTATCCCTTTCTATTACTATTTTTTTTTTGTATGTGTTATATTTCCATTAATTATGAATCGCCCTTATGTTTCCGGATTCTTCATAATTGTTCACTCTCCATTGCCGAGGCGAAGAAAAATAGGAACTCATGATAACCCTAATAGATCACTAAAACTGATTTATGGGTTGAATTGGCATAAACTGAAAAATTACCTCGAATAGCTATTGGAAAAAATTGTGCACGTGAATTCCTATTGAAAGAAGTTATTCATTATTTTATGTCTTAGGAAGGATTAATATGGCTTAAGATAGTTTAGGGATTCTTATTACAATTTGTGTTCGAGCAACATCTGTTCGTTTGAATTTAAATTCACTTACCTGGCTTGGAATATATGGAACAGTGAAGGTATGTTAAAGGGATTGTGATTTATTTATATGGTGATTCATATTATTGATGAGATTGAAAGAAAATGAATGGAGGAGTAGGAAATAGAATACTGAGAATTGATAGTTACTGTAGAAGTTGCAAGTCATTATATGATAAATACAGTAAATAAATTACTCTATCAGTTGTGACGATCCGGTCCGTTGTCACGTGAGTTACCGCCCCGTTTTCCTCTCGTTAAGTTATTTCATGTTGCTATACCTGTGTTAGAGTCTATCAAGTGAATTCGGGCTTAATTCCGCTTGAAAATAAGGCATATAGCCGTTTAGAGTGAAGCTTGTTTATGAAAAGTCAACTTAAAGTTGACTATATGGTTAGAAGGATCAGAATCAAATTTCGGTGATTTGGTTAGCTCCGAGAGGTCGTTTGTGGCTTAAGAGAGCGATCGGAATTGAATTTGGAGGTCCGGTGTAGTTTGAGGCTTGAATTTGCTAAGGTTGAATTTTGGCGAAATCCGAACGGTAGGTAATATTTTGATCCGGGAGTCAGAATAGAATTCCGACAATTGCAGTAGCTCCGTTAGGTGATTTTGGATATGCCAGCAAATTTTTAGGCCATTCGAACATCGTTTGGTCGGGTTTTTGATCGGATGATGGTTTCGGAAGTTTTAGATGTAACTTAATCTTGAATTCGCTTTGATTTGATGATTTTCGTATTTAAGGATGTGTTTTTATGATCGGAACAAGTTCGTATTGTGTTTTGGAGTAGGTTGGTGGTTATCCTTGGGGTCCCGGGGGCCTCGGGATGAATCTGGGGGTCCAAACGAACCATTTTTGGCCGAAGGAAGGACCAGGTCTGCTGTCATATGTGTAGCAAACGTTTGTTCTTCGTGATCGCGAAGATGGCCACGCGATCGCGTAGTGCATCAGAGAGTTGAGCGTCTTTTACTCTTCGCAATCGCGAGGTTCTGGTTGCGATCGCGTAAGCTTGGATCTGGAAGCAATGCGATCGCTGTAGCCCTGTCACGATCGCATAAAGTTATATATCTGGTCATCGCGATCGCGGCTGAGTCCACGCAATCGCGTAGAAGGAAATTAAGCCTGCCAAAATTTGTACATCGCGATCGCGTGCCAAAGACTGCGATCGCGTAGTGTAATGACGCCTGGCAGAAGGGTTTTAACAAGACATTTCCTCCGCGAACCCATAACACATTTCTTCTATTTTTGAGTTCTTAGAGGGCAAAGTGACGGGATTTGAAGGGGATTTCATCGGGAAGACATTGGAGGTAAGTTTTATGGTCTAAATACACGATTTTATCATAGAATCTTCATTTATTTCACTGTAAATGGAAGGATTAATGGGGGATTTTGCCCTAAGCCTGGGCTATGGTAAATTATCGATTTGAATGGGCAAACAAAGTCCAATTTTGATAAACTTTATATGTATGGACTCGTGTTGAGATAAGGATTCCGAAAATGTAATTTTTCTAATTTTTTGAGTAGCGTACCAAAAGTCGGGTTTTGGCAACTTTGTTGTTTTTCATGTAATTTGATTGTTTTCGATTGGGTGTTGTTCCATTAGCGTATTTTGATATATTTTTACTGAATTTGGCTAGTTTTGACGTGCGTGGATGCTGGTTCGAGGAGCTAAGGCATCACATACTTGAGTTTTTGCCGGATCGAGGTGGGTAATACTTGTAAATGATGTCCTGAGGGTTTGTAAACCCCGGACTTGCACATCCTAGTGCTATATTGAGGTGACTTGTATGCCGGATAATGGGCGTGGGGTAGAGCACCATTGGGGATTGTGACTTGGTCCGTCCCGCTTAATAAATAATAACACCTAATTGCTTGAAATTGAATTGACACCCTCATAAAAGATATTAATTATCAGGAATTGGACTGATTATCATGTTTTGGGCTTCGTACCGATTATATGAATCCTTCAGGGATTGATATTACTGTCTTAATAATATTGTGCATATTTTTATCTTAATCTAAGGTTTAAAAATGGTATTTGCTACTCGGCATTTTTATAATATTTGAAAAACTTGAACAAGGTCTTGATGAAATTTTTAGCTCACGCTAATACGATACAGTTGCCCGAAGGGCTTTTTGATTACTCGTTGGACCGATTGGGGCCGAGGGCCATATGTGAGGTCATGACAGTTTATGTGAGGAGGTTTTCAAGCCTCGAGTTATAAGTGGGCATATGCATATACATGCATGGATCGGACTGCACGCCGCAGTAGCATGTTGCATGGATCGGACTGCACACTGCAGTAGTATATGGATCGGGCTGCGCACTGCAGCAGGAGAGATATTGATATTGCGCTTGGGCTGTAGGAGCCCCTCCGGAGTCTGAACCCTCATAGTGAGCGTGGGCACCTTTGCATGGATCGGGCTGTACGCCACAACGTCATATGCATTACATGGCATACATATATTGGTTTACTCGTACTACATAGCATAACAGGTAGCACTCATACATTACTGGCATACATGCATTATTTGCCTTATTGACCAGATCCCCTGGTGGAAATTGTTAAGGAGCGTTGAGCCCAAGGGGCTGATTTGAGTGCAGGATTGCACTGTCTATGGTTGTACCAGGTACCGCGCTATCATAATGAAACGAAAAGACGTTAAAAAGCGAATTCTAAGTAATCTACTCACATATGCTAAAAAGGGATAAAATGATAGTCTATTGTAGTTTAAAGACAGTTTTGTATTATATAACATGAGATAGTGCTTTGTGTGGTTTTCTTTTCCCCAGCATTATTTTCTTTTATTACCGCTGAGTTGGAAGTACTCACCCTCGACTCCCTGCACCTTGTGTGCAGATCCAGGTACATCACAACAGAGCTGAGACTACATCTGCTCGGAGGGCTTTACTTGGACAGTTAAGGTAGCTGCCAGCGTCCGCAGGACCTGACTCTCCAGTCTTTCTTGATTTTCTTAGTCTAATCTACAATTGCGCACAGTTGTATACACTATCACAGCTTTATATTCTGGTAGAGGCTCATGACTAATGACTCTTGATTCGGTGGGAGGTTTATACTGGTTTTGGGATGTCTAATCCCGATATGTTGGATATTATTTTCATTATATTATCATGATATATACTTTAAAGAGGGTAAAGTGTGAGCTGATAGCTCTGAGTTATAGTTGTTTGGTCAGGCTAGCGTAGCCACGTGCTGGGCGCCATCACGTTTGAGTTTTGGGGTCGTGACAAGTTGGTATCAGAGCCTAGGTTACTAGGCCTCATGAGTCTTGAGCCGGTTTGTAGAGTCTTGTGGATCGGTACGTACACCTGTACTTATATTTGGGAGGCTGCAAACCTTTTAGGAAACACTTTACATTCTTGGAATTCTTATCGTGCGTACTTGATTCAGCTTGAGATGAAATTCTTGAAATTCCTTCCATACCTCGGTATGCGCACTCGAGCACTCAGTATTATGATTACCTTGATGGCTTGTGATTCTCCGATCGAGGGGCGAGATATTATCTCTATGAGTTCATGTTGGGCCAGTCGGGAGGACTTGAGGCTGGACCTTGTCTATGGCTTGAGCATCGAGATGCTGACTTTGTTAGTTGGTATTATGAAACTTATATGATCGGTATTGCCTCTGATTGTGGAAATGGAAGCTTGATAATGGATGAGCTGTTGGTTGTTCGACTCCTATTGTAATCTGTTGTGTTGCCCCGAGCTATGGGCGTGGTGAATATTTATCATATCTCTTAGTTGGAAGGTAAAGTGCCTTATGTATGGTAGAACGAAATCAAAATCAGGAAGACTAAAATAATTATGCTGTGTGTATCCTGGTGGAAGGTATTGCACTGAAATGCTAAATTGAGGCAAAGTAGGCGAGTTGAATCTTATGTGTAATTGAAAGGTATTTGATACGTGTTATGATTTGAACAGCTGTAGCGCATGTTCATGTATCAATTTTGATTTCGTATTGTATTGAGACTAATGTTGTTGATATGCATTGTGATGTCTTGTCGAGTTGCGAATGTATTGCTAGGATGGTTTTGGTGATTCTCTGGCAGGTGGATAGGCCAAATTACAAAGAAAACTCTGTCAAAACTTTTGGAAAATTTGAGACTTAGAAAAGATTTTGTCACCTAAAGAATGGGCTTAACTATTGTATGTGAATGAATATAAGAATTGCAAAAAAGTTAAGATTTCGAATGATTCGAGACTCCGCCAAAGCTTGTAAATGACTTGAGTTTAATCTCACTGTAACATTGTGGCATCATTTGAGTAAGAATGCTATGAGTGGCTAAAAGTGTTTTGATGTATGGCTCCGAGCCAAGTTGGGGAGGTTGTTATTGATTAACTGATTGCACTGTTGTGTGCTATGTTGGTTCTGTCTCTAAGTATGTTGGGAAAATTCTGATAAAGGTTATGGTGCTTCATAGATGTGAAGAAATACTAGGATGATTTGAACTGCTGTTGGTAAAGAATGTTCGATGTATAGAAAAGAAAGATAGCTAATTGTATCTGTATGTAATTATGTTCTGCGGTGTCAGAGTTCTAACAAGGCACGAGTGGTTTTGTTTAATAAAACAGTTGAATTACAGATGAATAAGGGTGAATGACGCCTGAGAATGGCTTTGCGGTGTTCAAGATTTTGGTTGTAACAGTCAAGTGTCTTAAGATTGTGTATGTGGCTAAAGGCGGTGATTTCATTAGAACAGACCAAGACTTGTGTTAAATTATGTGAATGATGGGATTCTATGTATCCATATTGGAAGGTAATGATAACGAATTCAAAATCACTGGAAGTTCTTCAAAATAATGTATTGTAGAATGTGGTGCTACACTAAAGGCTAATATTAAATTAAAGATGAATCAGAAAGGAAATTGGGTAAATGGAACAACTTGTTAATAGACCGAAACGGTATGATACGGATAAGATTAATTCCTGGTATGTGTTCGAAGTAATGAGTCTTGCAGATATTGTGCAACAAAGCTCTTGAGTTTTGGCAGTTGCGTAGCTCGATGTGGGTAGAAGGACTCAGACCAGGCAGTTTGAACTTATGCAATAAATTGGAAGGAAGAGTTTTTCATGTGTTTTACCGTGGTTTGAAAATGAGTATATCTCCTGTTGGTATGCGAAGCTTGGAATGTCTAATGATTTTCTTCTATGTGGGATCATGAAGGTCCTTGACTAGTTGAGTGCGTCGATGTTTGCGGCGTAGGATAGGGAATGAAGTTTCCATGTATGTTAGTGTGGTATGGTATTGCGATATTCTCTTGTTGGCTCGATTGTGATGATCGAGTTGTTGATGACATAGTGAAATTTCTGAATGGCTTTCGTGGTATGCATGGAAGCTGGATGTGTGTTATATACTCGTATGGTGAAGTGTGGAAACATGCATAGTGATTCATATGCTATATATGTATTGGAGACTAGGAGTTCTCGTAAATCCGCCTACGCAGTGGTCGTATATCATGTGTATCGGCACCATTTAGCAGTTGTTGGAAATTGGAAGTACTAGGGGCTCTCTCTTTGCTTGATATGATGAATTTGGGCTAGGATATTTGTTTGCAGATTGGTTGTCATAAGTCGGGTTGTCTAGACTAATGTGATATAGACTATGTCGGTAAAATGCCACAAATTGCATAGCAGAGTGCATCAGATTATGTTCCAGCAGGATAGTTGTACCCCAGGGCCAGCGGACAGCTGGTAGGGATTGTTTTGTCAATTGGGCCTTTGTAGCGGATGCTAGTGTAGAGGTATCTATCATTGATTCAGTTCCGATATTGAGGGATCTTGTCGGATGCATTTCTTGTGGCCGAGCTTGAGGCTATATATGTTTACTATAATGAGCATCTTTACTTGATGTGCATTTTTTTTTTGCGAGAGTTTTGTGTGGATCGGGTGGCACGCTGCCACAGGTTATTTGTATCGGGTGGCACGTCACCACAGGTATGGTATCTACATTGTGCGGCACGCCGCCACGGGCATGTCATTGGAGCGGGTTGCACACCGCAATAGTGTAATGTGAAAATAGACTTAGTTATATATTACCTCGTATATAATACTTCCTAGCTTTTGAGGAAATGTTTGTATTGGGTATCGCTCAGCGAATAGCACATCGGTTGTTTCCTTTTAGGATTTGATAGCACATATTAATTGTTTCACTGTGTGTGAGATTGATCGCTTGGGTTTAGACCTAGATCATTGCCGGGCTGACAGTTCTGAGCATGGTGACTTGAGGTGCTTCATGAGTAATAGCTTTTGGATAGAATCATGAGTCGTGGCAACGCCATGTGATGTTATGACCTTTCGAGAAGGATTCATGTACTCTATTCCTATGATGTCAGACAGGATCTCAAATCTATGTTATGATGGTACAGAGGAATTGGATTAAAGCTCTTTTGTTTGAGTCAGTTGTCATAAATTGAGTATGTTCAGACGTTTCTTATTGGAGCCTGTATTGTGCTCGTCGCGGCTTAGGCCGGTGTGTTATAATCGAAATGATCGTTGGAGTCATTAATGAGTGTGAGCATATGTGATTTCAGCTGGCTAGAAAGGTAATATCGAGGTTTGGCTCCGAAATTTGTGGTGGTATCAGTTAAAAGGGAAATGGATTCATGAATGGCTGACCCAAGAGATGGATTCAATATATCGCGTGATCGGTTGCCGTGGGCAGCATATGAAGGTGTTGGAATAAGACTTTATCTAATGAGAAAGGTTTTTGTGCTAGTATTTGGTTATTGTGGCCAATTGTTGTTATTAGAGACCATCGTCTCGAGTGATTGGGGTTGTTTGATACATCATATGATCTCACCTGGAGTTGCGAGTATGAGTCATTACAGTTGGTTGGGTGTACTCTGAGTATAGACGTGGGATTCAGATTTGATATATGATTTTGGAAAGTGCAATGTGGTCTATGGTTCAGATGGACTGTTGAAATTCATCTATATTGTGTTATCGGACTTATGATAGATAGGGTGACGTGGTATTACCCGAGTATATGCTTGGTAAGATCATTCAACTATTAGATTGCTTCTAGTACAACTCTGGTACGCTCGAGGACGAGCATTTGTTTAAGATGGGGAGAATGTGACAACCCGGTCCATTGTCACATGAGTTACCACCCTACTTTCCCCTTATTAAGTTGTTTCATGTTACTATACACGTGTTAGAGTCTATCGAGTAAATTTGGATTCAATTTTGGTTGAAAATAAGGCATATAGCCTTTAGAGTGAAGCTTGTTTATGAAAAGTCAACATGAAGTTGATTATATGGTTAGAGGGCTCGGAATCAAATTCCGGTGATTCGTTTAGCTCTGAGAGGTCATTTGTGTCTTAGGAGAGCGACCAGAATTGAATTTGGATGTCAGGTGTAGTTTTAGGCTTGAATTGGCTAAGGTTGAATTTTGGCGAAATGCGAACGGTAGGTGAGATTTTGATCCGAGAGTCAGAATGGAACTCCAACAGTTGCAGTAGCTCCGTTAGGTGATTTTGGATATCCCTGCAAAATTTCAGGTCATTCGGAAATCGTTTGGTCGGGTTTTTGATCGGATGTTGGTTTTGAAAGTATTAGATGAAACTTAGGCTTGAATTCGATTTGATTTGATGATTTTCGTGTTTAAGGATGTGTTTTCATGATTTTAACAAGTTCGTATCGTGTTTTGGAGTAGGTTGGTGGTTTTCGTTGGGGTCCCGGCGACCTTGGGATGAATCCGAGGGTCCAAACGGACCATTTTTGGCCAAAGGAAGGACCAAGTCTTCTGTCATCAGCAGACATTTGTTCTTCGCAAACGCGAAGATGGCCACGCGATCGCGTAGTGCATTAGAGAGTTGAGGGTCTTTTACTCTTTTCGATCGCGATGTTCTGGATGCGATCGCGTAAGGTTGGATCTGGAAGCATTGCGATCGCAGTAGCCCTGTCGCGATCGCGTAGAGTTATTTATCTGGTCATCACGATCGTGGCTGAGTCCACGCAATCGCGTAGAAGAAAATTAAGCCTGCCAAAATTTGTACATCGCTATCGCGTGCCAAAGGCTGCGATCGCGTAGAGTAATGATGCTTGGCAGAAGGGTTTTAACAAGATATTTCCTTCGCGAACCCATAACACATTTCTTCCATATTTGAGTTCTTAGAGAGCAAAGTGACGGGATTTGAAGGGGATTTCATCGGGAAGACACTTGAGGTAAGTTTTATGGCCTAAATATACGATTGTATCTTATAATCTTCATTTATTTCACTGTAAATGGAAGGATTAATGGGGGATTTTGTCCTAAGCCTGGGCTATGGTAAATCATCGATTTGAATGGGAAAACGAAGTCCGATTTTGATAAACTTTATCAGTATGGACTCGTGTTGATATAAGGATTCTGAAAATGTAACTTTTGTAATTTTTTGAGAAGCGTACTGTAATGACCCGGCCCGTCGTTACGGAAACTTCCACCCCGTTACCTTGCATTAACATATATTATGCTTCTATATCAGTGTTAGAACCTATCGGGTGAGTTAGGAGTGAATTGAATTAAAAATGAAGCAAATAGCATGTTTGAAGGAAGTTTGAATATGGAAAGTCAACCTAGAGTTGACTATCGAGTTAGAGTGCTCGGAATCGGATTCTGATGATTCGACTAGTTTCGAGGGATCATTTATGACTTAGTAGAGCAATCAGAATTGAATTTGGAGATCCGGTGTAGAAATAGGCTTGAATTGGCTAAGGTTGAATTTTGGCGAAATCCGATCGATAGGTGAAATTTTGATCCGGGAGTCGGAATGGAATTCCGACAGTTGCAGTTGCTCCGTTAGGTGATTTTGGATGTGCCTGCAAAATTTTAGGTCATTCGGACGTCGTTTGGTCGGGTTTTTGATGGAATGTGTAATTTTGAAGTTTTGAAGAAACTTAGGCTTGAATCCGTGTGTAATTGGTGATTTTGAAGTTTAGGATGGTATTTTTATGATTGGAACGAGTTCGTATCGTGTTTTGGGGTATGTTGGTGGTTTTCGTTGGGGTCTCGGGGGCCTCGGGGTGAATCCGGACCATCATCCGGCACTTGGAAGCAAGAAATGGTGTGCTGTAAATTGCAGATCACTGGGCGAAATTTAAGCCTTCGCGTTCGCGAGGGCTATGCCGCGTTCGCGTAGGTTAGGGCCGGGTGACCATCGCGTTCGCGATGGATGGTAACGCATTCGCGTATAAGAGAGTTGGAACGCATCGCGTTCGCGTGGAGTCAGGCCGCGATCGCGGAGAAGGATTAGGCGAAGCCACGCGTTCGCGTGAGGGACTACGCGCTCACTTAGAGGAAAAGTCCGGAGGCTGGGAAGTTGACCTTCGCGGACGCGTGAAAGAGTGTCGCGTTCGCGATGAAAAAGAGGGTTAAGGCATCGCGTTCGCGTGAGAGGCGTCGCGAACGCGATGAAAGAATTGGCCAGGCAGTGAGTTTAATTGCAGATCAGAGGGCTTACGGGTTCATATACCCAAAACACCATTTTTGAGCCCTAGAGAGAAGAAATCACGGGAAAACTCTGGGAAATCATCGGGTATTCATCGGAGGTAAGTTTCTTGACTCAAAAACATCATTTTATGGTAGAATAACATCAATCTTCATGAATTTGGGTAGAAATTGTGAAGGATTGTGGCCTAGATATTGAAAACGAAAATTTGGGTTTTGAAAGGCCAATCGAACTCCGATTTTGGTAAATATTATATTTATGGACTCGTGGCGAGACGAGGGTTCTGGAAATGTGAGTTTCATAATTTTTCGAGATGTGGGCCCAGGGCTCGGGTTGTGCCAATTTCATGATTTCTGATATTTTTCGAGTTCTTTCGATTGGGTGATGTTCCATTAGCCTATTTTGATATATTTATGCTGATTTGTGTTAGTTTTGACGTGCGTGGATGCCGGTTCGAGGAGCTAAGGCGTCGCGGGCATGAGCTTTCGTCGGTTCGAGGTGGGTAATACTTGTAAATGATGTTCTGAGGGTTAGTAAACCTCGGACTTGCACATCTTAGTGCTGTGTTGAGGTAACTTGCACACCGGATAACGGGCGTGGGGTAGAGCATCATTGGGTATTGTGACTTGGTCCGTCCCGCGTAATTAATAATAACACCTAATTGTTGAAATGAATTGGACTAATTATCATGCTTGGGCTTCGTGCCAATTATTTGAATCCTTCAGGAATTGGCATCATTGTCTTGATAACACTGTGTATATTTTATTCTAAATTTAAGGTTTAAAAATGGTATTTTTCTATTCAGCATTTTTATAAAGTTATGAAAAAACTTGAACAAGGTCTTAATAACATTTTTAGCTGTGAGCTAACATGATATTGTTGCCCGTAGGGCTTTCTTGATTATTTGTTAGCCTGATTGGGGCCGAGGGCCATATGTTAGGGCATGACCATTTATGTGAGCATATGCATACACATGCATGGATCGGACTGCACGCCGCAGTGGTATACGGATCGGGCTGCGCGCCGCAGCAGGTGTGATATTAATATTGTGCTTGGGCTGTAGGAGCCCCTCCGGAGTCTGAACCCCCACAGTGAGCACGGTTACCCAAATTGGATCGGGCTACACGCCATAGCGGTCATATGCATTGCATGGCATACATACATTGGTTTACGTGTACTACGTGGCATACCATTCAGCACTCATACATTACTGGCACACATGCATTAGTTGCCTTATTGACCAGATCTCCTGGTGTAAATTGATAAGGAGTGCTGAGCCCGAGGGGCTGATTTGAGTGCGGACTTGCACTGCTTGAGATTGTATCCAAGTATTGGTATATTATTATGAAATAAAGTAGCTAAAAATTGAGATTTTTAATAATCTACTCACATATGTTGGAAAGGGATAAAAAGATAGTTCTGTATTGTGTAGCATGAGATAGTGCCTATCGTGGTTTTCTTCCCTTCAGTATTATTTACTTTTATTACTGCTGAGTTGGAAGTACTCACACCCGACTCCCTGCACCTTGTGTGCAGATCCAGGTACATCATAGTAGGGCTGATTCTATTGCGGCTCGGGAGTGCTTTCGGACAGTCGAGGTAGCTGCCAGCGTTCGCAGGACCTGATTCTCCAGTTTGTCTATATTTTTGTTCCGACCATCCCACACTTGTGTACAATTATATTCGCTATTTGCACTTTGTATACTCTGTAGAGGCTCATGACTCTTGACCCTTCGGTCTATGGGAGTTGACACGTGTTGGGACTTGGTTCCCTATTTTTAATATATCTATCACTGTTATGCTTAAATTGGATAAAGTGAGCTTGTGGCTCCGTGATTGTTGTTGATTGGTCGGGCCGGCCTAGCAGTGTGCTGGGCGCCATCACGGCCGGATTTGGGGTCGTGACAAGTGCATATTTAGGTTTACTAGGCCTCATGAGTCTTGAGCCGGTTGGTAGAGTCTTGTGGATCGGTACGGGGACGCCTATACTTATCCTTGGGAGGCTGCGAACCTTTAGGAAACACTTCACATTTCTTGGAATTCTTATCGTGCGTACTTGATTCAGCTTGAGATATACCTTTTTGAAACTCCTTCCGCACGTCTGTGTACTCTTCGAGCGCTCAGTAATATAATTGCCTTATGGCTTGTGATTTCCCCGAACGAGGGGAGAGATATAATCTTTGTGAGTTCATGTTGGGCCAGTTGGGATGACTTGAGGCTGGACCTTATCTATGATTTGAGCATCGAGGTGCTGATTTTGTGAGTGGTGGCAATAGATAATGTACTGAGGGTTTGAAACCCCGTATTTTCACTATACAGTGCTACGCTGAGATGATATACGCGTCATGTGACGAGTGTGGTGGTATTGTGACTGGGGATTTGGACTTGATCCTTCCCAATTGATAAATTATTGTGTAAAGTGACTGAGACTGGGCTTATATATATGTACTTGGGCTAGTAGCCATGTTTGGGGCCTTGTGCCGATCTGTAGAGTATTAGGGAGGCTTACTAATGGATGAGCTGTAAATTGTTCGACTCTTATCTAAACTGTTGTATAGCCCCTAGCTACGGGCGTGGTGAATATTTATCATACCTCGTAATTGGAAGGTAAAGTGCCTTATGTGTAGTGGAACAAGTTCAAACTCAGGAAGACTAAAGTGATTTTGCTATGTGTATCCCGGTGGAAGTTATTGTGATGAAATGCTAAATTGAGAAGAAGTAGGAGGGTTGATCCTCATGTGTAATTGAAAGGTATTTGATATGTGTTATGATTCAAGCAGGTACAGCGCAGGTTCAAGTATAAATTGTGATAATATGATTCGTATAATATTGAGATTTAATGTTGTTGAAATACATTGTGATATCTTGTTGAGTTGTGGATGTATTGATAGAATGGTTTGGTGATTCTCTGGCAGGTGGATAGGCCAATTTACAAAGGAAACTCTGCCGAAATTTTTGGAAAATTTGGGACTTAGAAAGATTTCTGTCACCTAAAGAGAGTGGGCTTATTGGTGGTGCGTGTATATCTGCAAGAATTGCAGAAGAGCTAAGGTCTCCGATGATTCGAGTCTCTGTCAAGGCTTGTAAATGACTTGAGTTTAATCTCACTATAACATTGTGGCATCAATTGAGTAATAATACTGGGAGTGGCTAAAAGTGTTTTGATGTATGGCTCCGAGCCAAGTTTGGGAGGTTGCTATTGATTAATTGATTGCACTATTGTGTGCTATGTTGATTCTGTCTCTAAGTATGTTGGGAAATTCTGGGTAAAGGTTATGGTGCTTCGTAGATCTGATGAAGTACTAGGGTGTTTTGAACTGCTGATGGTAAAGAATATTCACCGTATAGAAAAGAAAGATAGCTGATTGTATCCGTAAGTAATCATGTTCTGCGATGTCAGAGTTCTAACAAAACACGAGTGGTTCTACTCAATAGGACGGTTGAATTACAGCTGAATAAGGGTGAATGATGCCCGACAATGGTTTTGCAGTGTTCAAGATTTTGCTTGTAACAGTCAGGTGCCTTAAGATTGTGTATGTGGCTAAAGATGGCGGTTTCGTTAGAGAAGATCAAGGCTTGTGTTATATCATGTGAATGATGGGATTCTAGGTATCCGTATTGGGAAGTAATGATAACAATTTAAAAAATTGCGGGAAGTTCATCAAAATAAAGTATGGTAGAATGTGGTACTTTTGGGAAACATTGAGAGAGTATTCAGTGGCCTATGGGTCTTAGACCATGTGGTCTTGTGTACGAGTCTCGTGTGGTAATATGAGTTGATGTATTATGGTACTATAGTAAAGACTGATATGAAATTAGAGATGAATCAGAAAGGAAACTGGGTAAATGGAACGACTTGTTAATAAACCAGAATGGTATAAAAAGGAATACGATTGATTCCTGGTGTGTGGTTGAAGTAATGAGTCTTGCGGACATTGCAACAAAGCTCTTGAGTGCTGGCAGTTGTGTAACTTGATATGGGTATAAGGACTCAGTCCTGGCAGTTAAACTTATGCAACGAATGGGAAGAAATAGTTTGTGATGTGTTTTATCATGGTTTTAAAATGAGTATACTCCTGTCGGTATGAGAAGCGTGGAATGTGGAATGAGTTTTCTTCTATATGGGATCACGAAAGTCCTTGACTAGTGGAGTGCGCCGATGTTGAGGCGGAGGAAAGGGATATGAATTTCCATGTTGTCTTAGTGTAATATGGTATACACGATGTGTTATGGAAAGTTGATAATGGTATATTCTAGGTTTTGAGATCAGTTCATAATATATGGGAAGTCAAAAAAATTATTGAGCAGCGCGGACAGCAGCAGGTGAATTAAGAATTGATCTTTCTGATAATTTAAGAAAATGGTACTGCTATTCTATTAACTTGGTAGGGATTATGATCCAAAAAGGACAAGGCAATGTAAACTGATGATATCTAGTGGTATGGTGGTATTCTCTTGTTGGATCGACTATAATAACTGAGTCGTTGATGGCATAGTGAAATTTCTGAATGGCTGTCGTGGTATGAATGGACGCTTGATGTGCGTTATGTATATGTACAGTGAAGTACGGGATCAGGCATTGTGATTCATGTGTTATATATGTGTTGGAGACTTGAAGCTCTCGTTAGTCCGCCTATGCAGTGGTTGTATATCATGTGTATCGACACCGTTTTGTGATTATTAAAAAAATCGGAGGCTCAAGTGGCTTTCTCTCTCAACTTGATATGACGAATTTGGATTATGATACTTGATTGCTGACTGGTCATCATTGGGCCAGGTTGTCTAGACTGATGTGATATAGACTATGATGGTATGGCACAAATTGCGTAGCAAAGTGCATCAGAGTATGCTCCAGCGGGGTAGTTGTACCTCAGGACCAGCAGACGGATGGTGGGTATTGCTTTGTTGGTTGGGCCTTAGTAGCGGATGTCAGTGTAGAGGTATCTACCATTGATTCAGTTCCAGTATTGAGAAACGTTGTCAGATGCGTTTCATGTGGCCGAGCTTGAGGCTATATATATATGTTTGCTGTAATGAGAAAATTCGACTCGATATGCATTTCCTTTTCGCGTGATTTATGCGAGGATCGGGTGGCACGCCGCCATAGGTTATTTGGATCGGGTGGCACACCGCCACAGGTATGGTATCTAGATCGGGTGGCACGCTGCCACGGGTATGTCATTGGAGTGGGTTGCACGCCGCAATAGAATATTGTGAAAATATAGTTAGTTATAAGCTACCTGGTATACAATACTTCCTCGCTTCTGAGGAAAAGTCCATTTTGAGTATCGCTTGGCGAATGGAACATCGGTTATGTCCTTTCAGGATTTAATAGCATACGTTAATTGTTTCACCGTGGGTGAGGTTGATTGCTTGGGTTCAAGACCTAGATCTGTGCGTGGCTAACTTTTTTGAGCTTAGTTGCTTGAGGTGCTTCATGAGTAATAATGTTGGGGTAGAATCACGAATCGCGGAAAGGCTACGTGATGTTATGACCTCTCGAGGAGGATTCAGGTACTCTATTTCTATAATGCGAGACGCGATCTCAGTTCTATGTTATGATGGCACAGAGGAATTGAATTGCAGCTCTATTTGCTGGAGACAATTGTCATAAATTGAGCTGTCATGATTCGAGTGTGTGCATACGTTTCTATTGGAGCCTATGTTGTGCTCGTCGTGGCTTAGGCCGGTGTTGAGCTGTCTTATCACCAGTGCGGTGTGTTATAATCGAAATGACCGTTGGAGTCATTAATGAATACGAGCATATTAGATCTTAGCTTGTTAGAAAGGTAAAAATCAAGGTTTGGCTCCGAAACCTATTGTAGTATCAGTTTTAAGAGGAAAATAGATTCACGAATGGTTAACCTGAGAGATGAGTTCGGTATATCGCGTGCTTCAGCTGCCGTGGGCAAGATATGGAGGTGTTGGAATAAGACTCTATCTAATAAAAGAGGTTTTCAGCTAGTATTTGGTTATTGTGGCTAGTTGTTGTGATTAGAGACTATCGTCTCGAGTGATTTGGGTTGTCGATACAGCAT
>JASVEL010010469.1:0-15418 GCA_032618575.1 Nicotiana noctiflora | reverse complement strand
CCTTGGCGCTCTTGCTGCAAGTATAACAGTAGTAGCTCTTTTTTCAGCCTCGTCTTCGCTCTCTTGATTAACAAATCTAACCATTCCATTTGTTGATTCAAGGCCATGGTATCTCTCTGATGTTTTGAACACTAGATAAGCTGCATAATTTGTTCTCTCAGATAACGATCGACTTCCAATCTTGCCTCGGATATCTAGTAAATCAACTGTTTTGAGGAATGCTACATCTGCAAATCTGTAGTTGAAGAAATATTACCTCAACTAGAATCTCTAGTTTTGTGTACTACTTAAGTTTGAAGATATTGTACCCAAAAAAATAAGTTTAATTTTAAGGTATAAAATTTCAAGAACAGAGTTGTTGTAAAACTTATTGTGAATCTTATAGTAACCATCTATGGTTATATACGATGATTTAATTTCTGAAAATTGGTATCTAAGAAATTAAAATTATAGTAGCAAATGCCGCGAATCCAAAATTTTATACAAGCGAGTTCAATCAAAAAGCATAGTAGCCACTTGTATAAGTGACACCGGTAAATAGAATTTGCTCATTACTCAGCTTTGTTCATCATGTAACGTTAAAATATAAGTTCGTTCACGCTCTTTTTTTTATCAAAGTTGAGAATTTTCTAAAAAGAAAAAAAAAACTAATTACTGTTAATAAAGTAATTGAACCCTCTTTGCCGCTGTGTTTTTCATTTGTGTCAAGTGGGTTCATGTTTTATAATATCATCTGCTTTCATGATTTTCTGAAAAAGTTAAAAGGAGAAAATATTTAATTTTTTCGACAAATCAACTGAATCCCCTTACTACAAGGCGAGTCCGCCACTGTTAGTATATAGCTTCCAGGGAGGACAATAAGAAATTCATTTTGATCTAAGCAAACTCTGACAAATGGTTAACAGTGGTTAGTTGGTAACCTTAGTTAATAGTTAGTTAGAGTTAATTTGTACAGCTGGATATTAGTTGTATTAGTCGGTTAGTCAGTTAGTTGATTAGTGAGATAAATAGAGTTGAATCTCTTCTGATAATTCATTCTAAGCAATTGGAATCAGTTGTTGCTCTCATTTCCTCTCTTCTCAATTCTGTAATCTGAGTTTATTCATGCATTGATGCGCAATGTTTGAGAAAGTTAGAACATAAAATTGTTATTTGACTCAAAAAAAATGTAAAGCGTCCAAATTAGATATTGTTGAAGTTTGGCGAAATGCCAAAGTCCCATATCGTTATTGTTTTGGTTCGGGATTTTTTCCTATAAAAGGAGGCTTAATGTTTTGAATTTAAATACATCTCTCATTTGTCTTTTTATCTTTTTAAGGTATTTTGTATTTTTTTATTTTAGTATTATTTTACTTGTATTTTGGAATGGAATAAAATATTGATTGTGTCCTTGTGACTTGTTCACACTATATACATTTGACTTCCGTATATAAAGAACTCAGGTTACGCCACTAATTAATCTATCCTAGTCCAATTCATTTTTTAAGTTGGATCATAACTCACGTGTTGAATCAACCGTTTAATTCGTCCCCAAACTTGTAACCCGACCATTTGACCCCTACAAAAGCTTCTTAATAGTAAGACCCCTTTTCATAAGTTTAATTACAGTTGTAAAACATTTCTTGTTACCTTCCTCGGATAACAAAATAGTCTAACATCTACTAGAATATCAATAGAGCATGTCAAAATGTAAATTGTAAAGTCCATTCAAAATATATTCGAAAATCACATAGAGTAAATACCTTGAATCAGTGTCAGATATCCATTCCCAGAATAATTGTATGTCTGAAAAAGAAATTACCAGTCGCCTTGCAGATAGTAGATAACATTTCATCCCACTTGTTTTGTCAAGCCAAAAACTCTGCTAAAAAAGTACAAGTCAAATATACAATAATATTGTTTTTATTTAACCGAACCCCCTTCGCATATATTTGACCGAACCCCTTTGCCGAACTCGTTAAATTGGAAATTTAAATTTCAATTATATTCAAATATAATTTTTTTTTTTGGAACGACTAAAAATATCACATAAAATAGAAGTGGATAAGGGCAAGTCCGATATATTAAGCTATTGCTACATGCGAAGTTCGAGAAAGGTCCGGACCACAAGAATTTATTGTATGCAGTCTTATCCTGCATCTTTCTTGCTTCTACGGCTCGAATCCATAACAAGCTGGTCACATAGAAGTGAAATAAAGAAAATGCAACTAAAAATTACCAGTCTGCCCTCATGGAGAAGGATAGGAGAATGAGAGAGTCTAAAGTAAAGGTCTTTTTTGCTATCACAAACAACAACAGAAACTGATGTTGAAACTATATCTAGATGATCGGACGGTAGGAATTTATCCCAAACGACATCAGACTCAGCTGCAGATTTGAATCCTCTTGAGATAGCCGATGATCTTGCAGCGTCCGCCGGAGTTGTGAGTGATATGATCTCTGATATGCAACCCTCGGGCAAGATTGTAAAAGTATTTAATGACTTTGTAGTCATTGGTTTTTCTCTGTATTGTGTTTAAAGAAGAAGAAGAAAACTCTCATATTGATATTTAAGTGACCAAAAAGACTGGTTAACAAGAACAAAATTGTGAGGCTGTTAAGAGTTAGTCTTATAGTCAACAAAAGTGAGCTGCCAAAGTGGATACTAATGGCCTGCCTGGATAAGATTTGAATTTATAGGTTCACTCTTAAAAGTTTTAAGCATCGAGCTCATTGTATTTTTGGAAAATGGCCCAAAATATCTCTATTATTTGCTAAATGGTTTATAAATACCTTCCGTCCACTTATCCGTTAAAAAAAATATATAAAGTTAATTCTATTAACAAAAATACCCTAGCGACTAACATCAAAATTGATGGAGTGTGTAGTTTTGAACGAATAGATGAACGAAGGGTATTTATAAATCATTTTAGCAAATGATAGGGATGGGTCTTTCATTTAGTGCCGTGGCGATTTTTAATTTTTTTTAACCTTTAATAGATTCAATCCTAGAATATGATAATTTCAAGTTTTTTAGCACATTGGTTTCAATTTTCTTGTGTGCTTGTATCATTTATATGTAGTTATTTTTTCTTTGTTATTTCGTGGCTCTTTTGTCTTCTTATGAACAATCCAAAGATTTCCATTACTTGTCCCTTTCAAAGTTTCAATATTTCTCCTAGGGAATATTGCAAATTGATCCTTCTTGATAGGTGAGATTTGCACTTTTGGTCCCTATCTCAAAACTATAAATACCCCCTCATCTCATTGTTTTAAACACACCAAAAACATTCAATAACTCAAGTATAAGAGTTAGAAAGAAAGAGAGAGTTTGTTTTTCTTTAGGAAGTTTTTTCTAAAGGGGGAGTGACAAAATAGTGAGTAAAATACTAGTCGGGTATTTTCGGGAAACACTTTTGTGTGCGCCACTATTTTGGGTAGAACTCGGGAAATTGTTGTACCTCCAAACTATTGGAGAAGTCTCTCTTTGTAAGCCTACTAAAAGTTTTAGTGGAAGTTGGTGTCGGGTTTGTGGACGTAGCCTAAACGTTTTAGGTGAACCACGTTAAATTCTTTGTGTCATTTATTTTTCGTTGATCATTTATTTTTCCCGCTGTGAAGAAGTGTATAGTGCCACCGGGTCCTAACAAGTGGTATCAAAGCTTTGGTTAGAATACTACTCATACGTACGGTACTATTCATACGTACGGGTACTATTCATCCATACGGACACTATTCATACCTACGGTTACTATTCACCGCCGGAAATATGGAGGCAAGGACAAGCAAGATGGTCAACCTAAACGGCACAAATTACCACTTATGGAGAAACAAGATGAAGGATCTCCTGTTCGTGACGAAGATGCACCTGCCGGTGTTCAGTGCTCAGAAACCTGAAGACAAGTCAGACGAGGACTGGGAATTTGAGCACAACCAAGTGTGCGGCTACATACGGCAATTTGTTAAAGATAATGTGTACAACCACATTTATGGTGTGACACATGCAAGGTCGTTATGGAACAAGCTCGAGGAGTTGTATGCCTCTAAAACAGGTAACAACAAATTATTTTACTTGACAAAATTAATGCAAGTAAAATATGTAGAAGGGACAACTGTGGCAGATCACCTTAATGAAATACAAGGGATTGTCGACCAGTTGTCGGGAATGGGCATAAAGTTCGATGACGAGGTACTTGCTCTTATGGTGCTGGCAACACTCCCAGAGTCATGGGAAACCTTGAAGGTTTCAATCACCAATTCTGCACCCAACGGTGTGGTAAACATGGAGACAATCAAGAGTGGCATTCTAAATGAAGAAATGAGACGCCGATCACAAGGATCATCTTCTTCATCAGAGGTGTTGGCTGTTACGACCAGGGGGAGAAGTCAAAACAAGGGCTAGAGTAACAAAGATAAGAGCAAAGGTAAATCCAACAAATTTGCACATGTTGAGTGCCATTACCGCAAAAAGAAGGGCCATATCAAAAGATTTTGCCGACAGTTCCAGAATGACCAGAAGAAGAACAAAGGCAAAAAGGAGAAACCCGAAGAAAGCATTGATGATGAAGCGAACTCCTTTGGTGAGTTTAACATTGTCTACGATGACGACATTATCAATCTGACAACCCAAGAGACGACATGGGTGATTGATAGTGGAGCCACCATTCATGCAATGCCACGGAGAGAACTCTTCTCATCTTACACACCTGGAGACTTCGGTCGTGTAAAGATGGGAAATGCCAATTTCTCAACAGTTGTAGGCAAAGGAGATGTTTGCCTAGAGACCATGAATGGGATGAAGCTACTTTTAAGAGATGTCAGGCATGTTCCAGATATGCGCCTGAATCTGATCTCCGTAGGCAAGCTTGATGAGGAAGGTTATTGCAATACCTTTCATAATGGCCAATGGAAGCTCACGAAAGGCTCATTGGTGGTGGCGCGGGGCACGAAGCAGTCAAAGTTGTACGTGACCCAGGCAAGCATCTCCCAACAAGTTATAAATGTTGCGGAGAATGATAGCAATACCAAGTTGTGGCATAGACGTCTTGGCCACATGAGTGAAAAGTCAATGGCGCGTTTGGTGAAGAAGAACGCCTTACCGGGTCCAAACCAGATCCAGTTGAAGAAGTGTGCTGACTGTTTAGCCGGGAAACAAAACAGAGTTTCATTCAAAAGATTCCCTCCTTCCAGAAAGCAAGACGTGTTAGATCTGGTACACTCAGATGTATGTGGGCCTTTCAAGAAGTCCCTCGGTGGTGCCCAATATTTCGTGACCTTTATTGATGATCATTCACGAAAGACATGGGTATACACGCTGAAGACCAAGGATCGAGTGTTTCAAGTTTTCAAACAATTTCTGACCTTGGTGGAAAGAGAGACTGGTAAGAAGTTGAAGTGCATCCGGACAGACAATGGCGGTGAATACCAGGGTCAATTTGATGCTTATTGTAAAGAGCATGGTATTCGACATCAGTTCACACCTCCTAAAACTCCACAGTTGAATGGCTTGGCTGAGAGGATGAACAGAACTTTGATCGAGAGAACCGGATGTTTACTCTCTCATTCAAAGTTACCAAAGGCTTTCTGGGGTGAAGCTCTAGTTACAGCAGCCTATGTGCTAAACCATTCACCCTGTGTCCCTCTTCAGTACGAGGCTCCGGAAAAGATTTGGTCGGGAAGAGATATATCTTATGATAAATTGCGGGTATTTGGCTGCAAAGCCTATGTCCATGTTCCGAAGGATGAAAGGAGCAAACTTGATGTCAAGACAAGGGAGTGTGTATTCATCGGCTATGGTCAAGACATGCTTGACTATAAGTTCTATGATCCGGTGCAGAAGAAGCTCGTCAGGAGTCGAGATGTTGTGTTTGTTGAGGACCAAACAATTGAAGACATTGACAAAGTAGAGAAGTCCACTGATGATTCTGCTGAGTTTGAGTTGCCTCCAACAATAGTGCCGAGACAAGTTGGAGACGATGTTCATGATAATCAACCTGAAGCCCCTGATCTTCCAAATGAAGATGAACCAGCAGATGCTGAAGGTAACGAGGATAATGGTGATGATGATGTAGACGAGGATGATCAACCTCAACCACCAACCCTCAATAACCCTCCTTATCACACAAGATCCGGAAGAGTTGTGCAACAGTCTACCGGATATTCTCCACATGAGTATGTGTTACTCACTGACGGGGGAGAACCCGACAGTTTTGAAGAAGCTGTTGATGATGAACATAAGGAGAAGTGGATAGAAGCCATGCAAGACGAGATGAAATCCTTGCACGAGAACAAGACGTTTGAGCTGGTGAAGTTGCCGAAAGGCAAGAGAGCTTTGAAGAATAAATGGGTGTTCAAGATCAAGCATGATGAACACAGTTCCTGTCCGAGATTCAAAGCAAGATTGGTCGTCAAAGGTTTCAATCAAAGGAAAGGTATACACTTTGATGAAATATTCTCACCAGTTGTGAAAATGACCTCAATACGCACGGTGCTGGGATTAGCAGCAAGCCTCAACCTGGAGGTTGAGCAGATGGATGTGAAAACCGCCTTCCTATACGGTGATTTGGAAGAGGAGATATACATGGAGCAACCGGACGGTTTCCAGCAAAAGGGGAAAGAGGACTGCGTTTGTAGATTGAGGAAAAGCCTCTATGGCTTAAAACAGGCACCAAGGCAGTGGTACAAGAAGTTCGAGTCGGTGATGGGGCAACACGGCTACAAGAAGACAACTTCGGACCATTGTGTGTTCGTTCAGAAGTTTTCTGACGATGATTTTATCATCCTATTGCTCTATGTGGATGATATGTTGATTGTTGGCCGGAATGTTTCCGGAATTAATAGCTTGAAAGAGCAGCTAAGCAAGTTCTTCGCCATGAAAGACTTGGGGCCAGCAAAACAGATCCTTGGGATGAGGATTATGCGAGACCGAGAAGCCAAGAAGTTATGGTTGTCTCAGGAGAGGTACATCGAGAAGGTACTTCAACGGTTCAACATGGAGAAAACTAAAGCAGTTAGCTGTCCTCTTGCTAACCACTTTAGATTGAGCACCAAGCAAAGCCCGTCAACAGATGATGAGAGAAGAAAGATGGAACGAATTCCATATGCTTCAGCAGTAGGAAGTTTGATGTATGCCATGGTTTGTACACGGCCAGATATCGCTCACGTTGTAGGAGTGGTAAGTAGATTTCTTTCTAATCCAGGAAAGGAACATTGGGATGCTGTTAAGTGGATTCTCAGGTATCTTCGAGGAACCTCCAAACTATGCTTGTGTTTTGGAGAAGATAACCCTATGTTGGTTGGCTATACTGATGCAGATATGGCCGGAGATATTGATTCTAGAAAATCAACTTCAGGATACTTGATTAACTTTTCAGGGGGAGCTGTGTCATGGCAATCAAAGTTGCAAAAATGTGTTGCATTATCAACTACTGAAGCTGAATTTATTGCAACAACGGAGGCTTGCAAAGAAATGCTGTGGATGAAGAAGTTCTTAACCGAACTTGGATTTTCGCAAGACGGTTATCAGCTATTTTGTGATAGTCAAAGTGCTATCCACCTTGCGAAGAATGCCTCATTCCATTCCAGATCCAAGCATATTGATGTTAGATATAATTGGATCGGGGATGTGTTAGAGAAGAAGATGTTGCGGCTAGAAAAGATCCATACAGATGAAAACGGATCAGACATGTTGACCAAAACTGTACCAAAGGGTAAATTTGAGTTCTGCAGAGAAGCTGCAGGGATATGAGACTCTCCAAGTAGTCGGAAGGGGGAGAATTGTTAGAAGCTTCCTCCAACTTGGTTATTGATGTAAGCAATGACATCAATAGATGGTAGGTGAGGTAGGTGAGATGGGAATATTGCAAATTTATCCTTCTTGATAGGTGAGATTTGCACTTTTGGTCCCTATCTCAAAACTATAAATACCCCCCTCATCTCATTGTTTTAAACACACCAAAAACATTCAATAACTCAAGTATAAGAGTTAGAAAGAAAGAGAGAGTTTGTTTTTCTTTAGGAAGTTTTTTCTAAAGGGGGAGTGACAAAATAGTGAGTAAAATACTAGTCGGGTATTTTCGGGAAACACTTTTGTGTGCGCCACTATTTTGGGTAGAACTCGGGAAATTGTTGTACCTCCAAACTATTGGAGAAGTCTCTCTTTGTAAGCCTACTAAAAGTTTTAGTGGAAGTTGGTGTCGGGTTTGTGGACGTAGCCTAAACGTTTTAGGTGAACCACGTTAAATTCTTTGTGTCATTTATTTTTCGTTGATCATTTATTTTTTTCTTTGTTATTTTGTGGCTCTTTTATCTTGTTATGAACAATCCAAAGATTTCCATTACGTGCCCCTTTAGAAGTTTTAATATTTCTCTTAGATTTGATTGACATATTTGGACAATTTTAGCATTTGGGCTCAATTTTTTTTCTTCACATTTTTGTTTTGTTTTAATCCTTGTCTTCTTACTTAACAACCCAAATGTATGTGTTGATTTTCCATTTAAGAGTTTCAATACTTATATTGAATTTGATTGGAGAAATTTCAGAATTTGGTTTGAATTTCGGGTTATTTGATTTTAGGTTTTATCTGTTCTTTAATTAATTTGTTGTTTTATATATGCAGTGTCTCAATTGGAGAAGAAGAAAGGAAGATGTTAGATGAGTGGGAATTGGGTGTGATAGATACTACCCATTTTTGTAAATGGGTCGGATAAGGTAAATGAGTTGAAATAATATTCATTTTTTGTTCCAGTCAAAATTGCCACATGGCCCAATTAAAAATTGCCACGTCATTAAATGAAAGACACATCCCTATCGTTTGCTAAATGGTTTATAAATACCCTCCATCAGTTCTGCCGTTAGTCGAGGGGGAATTTTTATAAATAGAATTAACTTTGTATATTTTTTTGAACTGATAGATGGACAAAGTGTATTTTTTTGAACGAATAGGTGGACAGAGAGTATTTATAAACCATTTAGCAAACGATAAGAATAGTTTTGACTTTTCCGTTGTATTTTAAACTTATGGGTTAAGGCCTATCATTTTTAGTAAATTTTTTTACATATAATTGATGCTCTATATTGATAGTACTTGTTTTAGGTAAGTCCAGCATTGCTACTCTACGTTAGAATTCGGAACCTAAATATTATTTCTTTGGACTCAAAATACATTAATAAGGGTAAAAAAGAGTTATCTTTCTATATATAGCATTCAAATACAAGACGTTATAGCTTAACGGTAATTTTTGCCGTTAAGGTATAGCGTCTTGTATTTAGACACTATACTGCCTGATGATTTGACTAATATATATAGCGTCCTCATTTCATGCGCTATATGTATAGCGTTTAAACAAAATGCTATACCCTGATTATGGACCCACCAACAAATTAACTAACATAATATTAATTTAAATGTGTATAGTGTCTATTTAAAGAACGCTATACGTAAAAAAAAACTCATATCCCGGGCTAGCCATTTCTTATATAAATTGGTTAGGATTTTAGGAAAATTCGTTCACAAAAAATTCCAACTCCCATTCAATTTTTTCTTGTTCAATTCTTAAGCATTTTTTTCATAATGTTTGAAGAACGTAGAATAACGATTTTATATTGAGGGAAGGGGGAGGGTGAGATTGTGATGGAGAATAACTCTGTGAGGTATAGTTTATCTCCATAGGGTCATGTTAAGTTACCATGGAGTATGATTAAATGATATCGTTTTTATGCAAAAATAAATGGGTGTGAGAAAACGTTCAGTGATACCTAAAGTAATCGGAAGATATACGTATTCCGTCACTCCGCAAGGGGCTGCTTTTTACTCAGAGTTAAACATCTACGATGATGAAACTTTGAGGGATTTTCTGAAGACTCAGGATGAATGCCCGGAATATCTTGTAATCAAAATGTTGGATATGTACGTCAAGGTCAAAGACGTTCCAAACAATGAGGTTGCCGGACAGGTTTCAGATAACACCCAGTCATCGGGTGGTTATTCTGGAGGAGTTTTTGCCGGACAGGTTTCACCAAAATGCTATTGTAACGGTTATAACCGTTGCCAAAAAAACCATTCCCATAGGCCCAATTTCTAGTAGTGTTACGATGTACATTTTTGTTGTATTGATTTTGTATTAAAGTACATATATATAATAGGGAACATGCCGGATATGAATTTTACAAATGATGAACCCAAACATAGTTTTGGTGTGTTGGATAATAGTGGTCCATCCGGGAGCCATCACTTAAATAAAAATATCCATCATGAAATGTTATCACATTACGACTTGTGAGCGTGAAGTGATACAACTATATGAAAAGTATTTATTAAATTTAGTATCTTATTATTTTGTTGATTGTGCAGTGAAAACGAGCAAGTTGAACGAAATGTTTATATTCAATTATCCGAAAATAAAAAATTTAATAATAATTTCCTCTCTCTTTCTCTGCAATATTGTTCTTCTTCTTTTATTATTCCATAACGTTTATCTTATTTTTATAATTTTTAAGAACTACGCTATCTATAATAATCCGAGCTTAGAGGTTTTCAATTTCACAATAATATTTTCAATGTTGAAGAATTATATATTTAGCTTTTGTCTCCGCTTTTTGAAATTCGTTGTTGAAAAAACTATTACCACTCCGTGAGTTAAAATGAGGTCAAGTCTAATGGATCCACAAATTTCTGTTCTTGGCACTTCTCCATGACGAAACACTTCCTCTACAGGAACTCTGTTCTCGATTTATAACAAAAACAACAGATTACACGCGCGCGCGCGCACAAAAATAAGGAAAGAACCACTAGACAACATTAATTGCAAAACAAAAAAATTGATGTTCAAAGAAGAGAAAGCAATCAGTGAGATTATCGCTGAAAAACACATGCAAGTTTTTTTGTTAATCCGTTAAAAACTTGTGAACAATATAATTTGATAAAAATGAAAAATAAGAAAAGGGAGGTTCCAGACTGCTATTTCAAAATAGTTAATAAAAAGAAAAGACCAAGTTCTAGCTTCCCTAACAACTACACACGCTCCTGCTATTTATATCCCCTCCATTTCCTTCAGCACTATAATATTTTGATGGATTTTCTCAACCCGGATCCCACATAACATATTGGTATTTTCTCATTTTAACAACTGGCCCAAATACCAGCCCAATAGTATATATGGTAAATGGCCTGTTCATAACAATACTTCCACTCTCAATTAGAACCTTGTCCTCAAGGTTCGAGCTATGGAATTTGCCCTCAAGAATTGTCTTTGCTTCATTGGGCATAGGAAATAGATCACTAGAATTCATTTCACTCCAAGGATGCCTCAAAGCACCATCTGCAATAATTTGCCTACAAGGCAAGATTAAGCCTCTTACAGTGAAATTCAAATCTCCTATGTCTTCCAGATTCAAAGCAAGCTTCTGTCCATCATTTGTAAAACCAGTAAAGATAATTTGAAGCAACAAGACTCCAACATATGCTTTTAATCCTTGTAAGAGAAATAGTACAGTGAAGAACGTCAATAATTGAGCATTTACATCAACAGGCTCTTCCCAAACAACATTCATTCCCTTAGCCTTGCATACTGTAATATGAATATAAATGGTTTTACTTTGATATCTGTTCTGAAGGAGCATTATAAAACCTTGCATGAAAGCATATTTCCAAGGTGAAGTAGAAGTATCAATGAAATTTAGCTCTTGTCCAGAACTCTGCATATTTTCCTTATTAGTTCCACCACAGCAGCAACTCATCCAATCAACAAGATACTGTTGATCTTCACTCAATTTACACAAAATACAGTAACCCCAACCTGTTGAGCTTGTAGGTAGTAAAAGCAACACACAGAAAATGACACCAAGGAGGAAATTAGGAAGACCCAACTTTCTGGTAAACCAGGTGGTATAGTCTCCATAACGGTTGAAAAAAATGGGATCATTTATGACAAAGATAAGAAAGAAAGCACTATGGACAACTTGTCTTTGGTAAAGGCTACCATATCCCATCATGGAACTTGTGGCTCTTGGGATATCTCCTAGAATGTAGTCCACGTCAATAACAATATCGAGCGCTGTTAATGTTTCCAAGAGCGAAGCAGCAAATGATAAAGCTTCTGAGAAGGCAGGGCTAGATATGACAAGTATGCTCAATGTAGGTTGCAGAGTATTTCTAGCCCTCTTGTTGGATGGTTCAGAATCCCATTTGGATTTCAGGGCAAGCAATGTAGATGAATTAGTCACTCCAAACATAGCTACAGTGAAGTGAAAGAAGTCATTGCTTGATGAGTTTGGATATATCAATTGGCACATGAGGAGATATATATCACAACCCATAGCTATGATATAGAAGGACATCACATAAGATACTGTCACCTTTGTGGCCACATAGGTTGTATTCTCTGTAGCAGACATAGATTCAGGACATGGTACATATCCATAGACACCATCTTCAAAAGAAGTGGTAGCACCCTTAACCTTATGTGCCAACAATTTAAACAAATATGCACCACCACAACTAGGAAAGAGGCCATTGAGCTGCACCAGTTTTAAATAAGTTTCACAAAATCCAACAATAAAAATATTGATTACTATCATAACCTTCTGCAATAGTTCAGGCACAATAGACAAGATAGCGATGCCCAAAGTAAGCTTTCCAGCAGGCAATGTCCACAAGGGCTCTGCATAAGTCAGTAACGAACAAAACTCTTCAAAAAGTTCAGCAACCACAATTATGTCATCATGACATGAGGTAAAGCACCGAAGTGCAAGAACAATCTCACGACAAATAAAGTGAGGGTGGAAAAGGTTTTCTAGCAGGCAGGATTCTATAGGAGACCAAGCATGAATTAAAGCTTCTCTGCGCTTCCTATGACATAAAACATATATTAAGGGGTGTACATCTCCCAGAAGTTGGAGCTCAACTTTTGATGCTTCTAGTCCTCGTGAACGGCAGTCTGTATGAGTTATCAACAGATGAATCTCAGATTCAGATTGAAGAAAAAATAAACTGAGGATTCGAGAGACATATCTTGCTTTGTCTTCAACTAGCAATCTGGGAAGCCCTCCGCCATCAGCAACAAACAAGTTAGTTAATATGTTGTGGTCATCGTTATGATCAAAATCAGAAAGTGCACATGAAGGACCACCATATAGTAACATCCAAACAAAACTATCCAGCATTCTGTAAGATGCATAAGAATTTGTAGGATTAGCACTGTTGTGACCACCCATGTCAATTCCCCTTGGATCAGCCTTATATCCCTGCCCACTATCGAACCAATTGTCCATACAACAACAAATAGCAAACATATAGTAATGGTTCAAGCAGATAGCAGTATGCCCAACAAGTATTCGAGCAATGGGCAACTTCTTACTTGGAAACTCAATTTGGTTGCATTGTCGGATATCAAAGGAATCACTTACTTGACCAGTATCTACCCATTTGCAATTGGGTAGTCCAAAATCAGCTAGAAATGAAGTAACAGCTCTATTACAATCATAAAATATTACAGATATTACCCAATTCGATAGTGTATCGAAAACCACACAACCAAACTCCATGTCAAGCTCCTGAATAAATTCGCTAACCCATAATTTTCCTGCAACTTTGATCACGCAAATAGCAGTATGGCCAGCACAAACTCCTATTGCACTGTTCGCGATAGTCTCAATACTACCCCAAGGCGACTTGGTGTCAATTCGTCGGAAACTTTCAACAAATACCTTGTCTGTAGGGCTTGAATTTCCATTTTTCCACTCATATTTAACCATAGGGGTAAGGATATTGGCAGCGGATAACTCATGGAGGAACATCTTGAAATGGTCACACGGTTGGGACATTGTATCTAACAGCTGGCCTGTAGTAGGCAGCATGGATTTCGCTCCCAATGCCATTATTGATAGTGGTGTAATACATGAAAGATTCAACATAAGACTATTATCAAACACAATTTCTATCCTCTCAAACACACATCCAGCTACTGAACCAGGATCAAATGGAAAATGAAGTAACATATATTGAGCAACCACCTTTTCAGACATTACACTATATGGAAACGCTCCACTATGGTCAGGCATTTCATCGAACAGTGAGGAAGCAACTCCAGATTTCTCAAGGTCTGAGAAAATAGGGGCAACGGACAAAGATTTGTGCCGCTCAATTTCTGGCTTTGTGTCCCAAGTGACAATCACAAGTGGCTGCGAATTAAAATTTGTCGTCATGAAATCTTCTTCCTCTATTTTGTCATCGTCCAAACCAGAGTTCAACTCAGAGGAAATGACGACGGCATTTGAAATATTTGCAGATTCAACAGACAAAATGACAGCAGCAGTAGAGTGCTCAAACTCTAATAGGCTGGGATTTTGTTTGGTTTGTGGATCAGCAAACACCTTGGAGAGGCTATGAGGCATTTTGTCGAACACCAGGGTTGCAGTCATGTCTGAATTGATATGTACTGAAATTGGAACAGCCATATTAGTCTCCACGTCGATCATTTCAGTAAATATAATAGAGTCCAACTCATGTCCTGCAGTAGTGATTTATTTGGAGCTGGAGGTGGAAAAGTGAGGCACGGGGGCGAAAATGGAGTCAGAAAAAAATGGTTGTATGGGCATGTAGGAGGTGGAAAAGAAGCCACCCAGTTGGTAGAGGAGGGACAACGAGAGCACCAATGTAATGTATCCATATTTACCAAAGGAATATATAATGTGATATTCAACCAAACTGAGGAATTACAACTGATTCATGGTTCAAAAAAATGAAAAATAAGAAAAGGGAGGTTCCAGACTGCTATTTACGTATACTAGTGAAAAGAAAAGACCAAGTTCTAGCTTCCCTAACAACTACACACACTCCTGTTATTTATATCTCCAACATTTCCTTCAGCACTCTAATATTTTGATGGATTTTCTCAACCCGGATCCCACATAACATATTGGTATTTTTTCATTTTAACAACTCGCCCAAATACCAGCCCAATAGTATAATTGATAAAAAATAGCCACTAGTTTGCTGCAACAGGGATCAGTCCAGTATAATATACGGGAGTTCTAGTGCATTTGTGTACGAACTCCTGTATATTATGCTGGACCGGTATACTTTGCTAACTCCTGTAAAATTTGCGGGAAACTGGAGCACTAGTGCTCCAAACTCCAGTATATTATACTGGACAATTATATAGCTGGAACTCCCGTAAAATTTGCGGGAGTTCTAGCATAATTATGCTTGAACTCCCGTAAAATTTACAGGAGTTCAAACATATTTATGATGGAACTCCAGTAAAATTTGTGGGCATATTTTTTCAGATTTTGAACAGTGTTTTCGCTCAGATTAAAGTGGTTAAATTTTGATAGACTTTTGAAACTTGGCTATTTTTCAACGACCAGTGGTAAATCTGGCTATTTTTGAATTTTTCAACAACTGTTTTAGTAGTTATATATCCTCCCCCATAGAATAAT
>JASVEL010010468.1:0-37274 GCA_032618575.1 Nicotiana noctiflora | reverse complement strand
AATCAGTGAGATTATCGCTGAAAAACACATGCAAGTTTTTTTGTTAATCCGTTAAAAACTTGTGAACAATATAATTTGATAAGATAAGTAGAATGAAAATAATAAGAAATCTCGTTAATCCAGTAAAACTTGTGAATAATTCAACAACACAGGCATACTTTATCAATCCGGCAGAACTTGTAATCAATTTGTACAAGTTTAATTGGACTGATAACTACATGACAGAGAAAGCAATGAACAGACCACCCTAAAGTTGATTTGTTTCTTTAAAGTTTAAGAATGTAAATTGTGCCAAAAGATGCCAAGTTTAATTTGCTTTATTCAGCATTACTCCATAAACTCAATAAGCTAATCCAATATATCTTGAAATATTATATTAAAAATTTTGAATGAAGAAAAGTTATAACCTACACATGAGAAAAGAGATGCTCTCAACCACCCGACATGAATATTAATTTTAACAGACATAATGCAGGGGAAAGGAGGGTAAATAATTAGAGAATGAAGACAACTATTAAATAAAATTGTATATATATATATATATATTTCCATAAAAAAAAATCATGAATAACAATTACTACATGTGATACAAAAATGGGAATTCAATAAAACATAAGACATATTCAGTAATCAAGAAAGTAATAATGTATATAAAGCTTATTCAAGAATTAACAAGAGCAAATTAAACACAAATAGACACTCTTTTTATCTTCTCTGGAAGTTGAATGCCTTAATACCCAAAGCAAATGTGAAGGCGAAAACAACAGCAAACGCAACGATCACAGCTGCAACAACTCCAAGAAAATCATGCTTAAATCCAAAGTTACTTCTCAGGAATTCTTCCACAGTTTTATTCTGATCAGTAAGTGGATCTTGAAGGTCTCCGAATTGAGATGCAACCAAACCATACAAGGTCCATGCAATAGGGCAACCCCAGTAGTACCATCTCCACCATATTGGAATACGCTGTTTTTAGCCAAAAACACAAAAAGACATAATTAGGCTGGATTGGAAAATGAGTTTTTTTTTGTAATTAAGTTGTGCGATTTGCCTATAATGTAAGCTGAATTGTTGACGTGGCTAGTATTTACATGACAATTAATGTTATGAATGTGATACATCATCCATGAAACTACTCTCACTTTGTTTTTCTGTACGACAACTACAACAACAACAAACGCGGTGTAATCCCACAAATGGGGTTTGGGAGGGTAGAGTGTATGCATACTTTATCTCCGCCAGAAGGTAGAGAGACTGTTTCCGCAAGACAGTTTGTGTTTATGTACTACTAGAAGAAAAGTTGAAGATTTAAGAACTTACAGGTCGTGGAACGATGAAACCTGAGAAGAGATTCCATACTGTATAGAAGAATCCAGCGACAATTGAAGCAACGTTTTGATTCGGGGTCACAGCCACAGTCATCATACCAAAGAAGGTGAAGTACAGGAAAGTGAAGAACATAAAGAAGAAGTACCAAAAGAATTTTACAGCAGTCCATTCAAATCCAATCATAGAATAGACAATGAGACCATAGACAGTAGCTTGAACAAATATATAAGGTATTTCAATGAGAACCTGCAAGAAAATTAAGAAGTATTTATAAATCAATGTGTACTATTTAAGCCTTAAAACTTGTAAGGTTATTATAAATATTCAACTGTCTACTCACTTGTGCAAAGGCATATGGTATAGCAGAGTACATTCCAGCAGCTTTTTCTCTGTAAAATACAGTACGCTCAACGGATACAACAGGCTGAACTGACGATGAATTTTGTACACCAAGGAAGAGAACAGCAGCATACATAGATCCCATAGCATTAACCAGATCTTGGTTCCTACTCCTGTAATGATAAAAAAACAAAGAGGAAATTTTAGCAATAAGAATTATGAGTTGCTAGTTTGTTTCTTATTTCTTTTTTTTTATTGTGTGTGTGTTATTGTACTTACACTTTGGTACCAATATCCCAGAACATTGTCCCAAATATGAGGGCTATAAAGGTTGTGAAGATAAATCTGACTGCAGTGTAAGCCGGATTACGCCAATATGACCAGTGTTGTTTCCAGAGGCAAGCCATACACTGAGTCCAAAATGGCTGTGAGAATTCAGAATCAAAATGCAGGTCACTTGTACCAGGTCGTGGCACGCTTAGTTCATCAATCAAGGCTTTGTTCCTCCTGTAGAGGTCTGACTTCTTGTACAATTCAGTAAAATCAACCCCTAATGCCATTTCTTGAGATGAGGCTGTGACTTCTAACATCCAAGTTGCTGGATTGTAACCCTCCACTATTTTGCTTACTCCAGGTATTGACTGAAATTGTAACAAAAACTAAGCTCAGTACTTGATCATAGAAAAGGGCACCCCGGTGCACGAAGCATCCCGCATTTACACAGGTTCGAGGGAAGGACCACACCCTAAGAGGGTGTGATGTATCCAACCTACACTGATGCAAGCACCAGTGGCTGATTCCATGGCTCGAACCTGTGACCTATAGGTCACACTGAGTGTTGTTCAGTAAAAGGAACTTATATTTTATAAAGAAAATTTACCTCAAAATATTTTATCAAATGGCATGATTGGCGGCCTAATGGACCAACGTATATCTCTTGTCCTCCTCGTTTCATTAGAAACAACTGTAAAGATGTATTTTTCGTATTAGTATCTGATATCTAAAGGGAAAAGCATAAGAAAAACCAGAAATAGATGCAAAAGGTGTTCATTTCACCTCGTCGAAAGCCTCAAAAATGTCAATGCTAGGCTGATGAATGGTACAAACAACGGTTCTTCCTGTATCGACAGTGTTCCTAACAGCTCTCATCACTATGGCAGCAGCTCTTGCATCTAACCCTGAAGTTGGCTCATCCATAAAAATGATAGAGGGGTTTGCCACTAGTTCAACTGCAATGGTCAACCTTTTACGTTGCTCAGTTGAAAGACCATTAACTCCTGGCAACCCGACTAAGGCTGATCTTAATGGTGTAAGCTCCACAAGATCCATAACTTCCTCAACAAACATCTGCAATGAGACAATCAATAGGAAATTCTGTCAACTGCCACTTTATTTATAGGATAAATTCTCATTATGGAGTAATGTAAGGGGAACTTACCATCCTTTTTGGTTCATCGACGTCCTGAGGTAAACGCAACCAAGCTGAGTAAACCAATGACTCAAAAACTGTAACATAAGGTGAATGGATGTCATTCTGTTCACAGTATCCGGAAATACGTGCAAATGTTTCTTGCTTCTTGGGGTAACCAGAAATCTTGATGCTCCCATCAATGTAACCTCCGGTTTTCCTTCCAGCCAAGACATCCATCAATGTTGTTTTACCAGCACCACTAACACCCATCAAAGCTGTGAGAACACCCGGTCTGAAAGCACCACTTACACTCTTCAAAAGTACCAATCTGTTGTCACTGGTACCTGACTCACTCATTTCCTGTATGTCATCAAAAAATTTAGTCACATTTTGATTTGAAGAAAGTTGCAGAACCAGTTTTTGATGACTAGCATTTTTTCGTTACTTACCGGAGGCATATCAACGGAGTATACAACTTCATCAAAGGTGATGGAATGGGGATCAAATGGAAGGACCATTCCCTTCTTCTTATTCTCACTGACAGAATCTCCTTCTTGCGTGCTAGTTATCTGGGGTGATGATTCAGTATTTTCGTTGTTCTCACTCTCGTCTGAAATCGTAGCTTGTGGCTTATCAAATGCTGCAGATACTCACTCCATGTTAGTACATGTCATCTTTCAATTTAAGGGTATATCGATGAAGAAAATCATGGACACTCACGGTTAAGATAAGCGAGAGCAACACTGTAGGCGATGTTAAACATAACTGTGAATCCAGCAAGTGCCCCTATACCTATCCAGTACCAATATGCATCGGGGAAGAACCCTCGAGCTCTTACCACTGCAGCTCCAAGCGGCTCAGTTCCACCGGCTACAATCTGTTTTACAAGAGAGCTGATTCAGCATTTATACTTGAAGAATTTTAATTACTTGCAAGGAGTATAGGTATTGAAAGTTACATGTTTCCACTTTTGCCCATCAAATTCATTCACAAGAATTGCATTCACAGAATACATCAATGGTGACGTCCAGTATCCCCAAATCCACCAATCCTTCACATCGTCTACACCATTTTGTAGAAAAAGAGAAAGTAAACATTAGTCATTGTACAAGACAAGAGCTATATATTTCAAACGTCTGAATCACAAACTTACTTCGCGCAAGAATAAAACCACCCAATGCAAATTGTAAAAGAAGAGCAAATGCTCCAAATGTGCTAGCAACTCCCATGGTCCTTCCTACTGCCGCGATAAATCTGAACAACGCTGATGCCATCTGGTTTACTAGTAACAGTAGCAAAAATTGTTTGAAAAATCTGCATATAAGATAGTCGATCACTAATCAGCATATTTATGATAGTATGCCAATGAATATATACCATAGTCTTTCTTCCCTTACCTTCCAACATTGGGATCAAATCCGATAACATAATACGTGAGGAAAACCCACATCCCAACTTCAGCAAAAGTTACAGGGATTTTGAGGATCCATGAGGGAATTGCGTAAGCCCATGAAGGATAGAAGAGAAAGTCCCTTTGCTTATAGAAGACCGGAAGCTTGTAAAGTGTCATAGGGAGCTCAGACAAACCATTAAACATAATCATAATAACCACAAAAAAGAGAGCACCAGAATATATTCCTCCATCTTCTGCATTATCCCGAGGCATCTTAGTTCGGAAAAATATGGTCATTGTCATAAGTGCAATTACCAGGAGCTGATCATAAAACAAAGAGAGGATTAATAAATTGCACATGAATATGAAAAAACTGACATATATCAAATAGACAAAATAGTCACCTGAAAGAACTTGAAGAGGTAAACAAATGAGTTTCTTTGCATTAGCAGTAGTTCTCTTTCAGTGCAAACCTTCAAAAGTTGTTTCTTCCCTATACCATACTTTTGAGTAGTCAAAGCAGCAGGGTGGCTTTTACTCTTGTCAAATGTGGTTGCGAGCTCATCGCTTACTTTTCTTCCAACATGGAAAGACTGATAAGCTTCAGCAAATTCTTTAGATGTGATGAACCGATAAGGCTCATCTCTCCTTATCCAATATTGCTGTTGATCCTTCTTAGATGTCACCTGCCAAAAATTTAAGAGTCTCCGTCATTAGAACAAAAAATGCATTATTGCTTCTAATCAAAACTGATTTGGAGAGAAGTGTTGAAACTTATAATATGCAGTAACATATCACATACTTCTTGCAAGAAGTCAGCTGCGCCTTTTCTCTCAGGGCATTTAAATCCCATGGATTCAAAGAAGTTGAGCACATCCTCTCGCGGACCCTGATAAACAATATAACCATCGGATAACAGAATAATATCATCGAACAGGTTGTAGGTCTCGGGGGCAGGTTGCAAGAGAGAAATCAGAGCTGTTCCCTTCATGATTCGAACAGATTGCTTTAAGGAATTCACAATGGAGTAAGTAGTGGAGCTGTCCAATCCAGTTGATATTTCATCCATGAAAAGTGCTTTAGAGGGTCCAACAATCATTTCACCAGTCGTTACACGCTTCTTCTGTCCTCCTGAAATACCCCTTATCATTTGATCTCCTACCATAGTATCTGCACAAATATCCAGTCCCAGTATCTGCATAATGGAATTTACGAACAAATGAATTAACTTATTTATCAAAATGCTCCGCGCTTTAAATAGCTCTAATGTAAGAAAAGTCATTAGGAAATGAATGTTACCTTAAGAATGTAATCTGTAACCACTTTGGCTTCTTGTCCTTCTGTTGATGCAGCCTACATTTCCATTCAACAATAAGAATATTAATTATTTACTCTGTTTCCTAAGAAAAAGGAAAATTGTGCTACCTGAAATATCTCAAAGAACTTTTTATATTATTATAATTTAACATATTACCAGTTAAGAGGATTGAGTTTCTTTCTTACCTTCATGAACATATCAATATCAGCATCTGGTTTAATATTAGCTGCTTTCTCTCTTCTTGACAGTTCAGCCAACATCTCTGAAAAATAATTCAAGAACAATAATTCATTTAATTTCACGATACATATTGAAAGGATTCAACTTATATGCACTAACAGCGCAAAGAGTTTTACACTCTTAACATAATTTAACATGCTATATACCTCTGCCTGTTTTATTTTTCAGGTAACTAATTCCATTTATTATGGACAATATAGAAATTCTCTTACATCGTCAGTGTATAGGAGTTAAACTGATACTGAAAGCGAAGTTAAATAGAACTAACCATAACGAGAGCCAACTCCTTGGCATCTTGCAGAGAACTCCAAAGTTTCTCTAACAGTCATTTCTCCAATATGCAAATCATGTTGACTAATATAAGCTGCTGTTCTTTGTGGCACAAATTCATGTAATTCATGTCCATTATATGTAACCTTTCCAGTAACCTGATTTTCAATCACATTAAAAAAAGGTTAGGTCTTATTTTGATGAAGGGAAAAAAAACACTGTTTTTTATTAGTTTTTTTTATTATTTTTGGAATTTGTAGTGATCTTACCTTTAGAGCAGAGTCAAGTTTACCAGCCAAAGCAAGTAACAAAGTAGTTTTTCCAGAGCCAGGAGGTCCCAAAAGAAGAGTCATTCTACAGGGCTTAACTATGCCACTAACATCCTTGAGAATTGTTACTTGCCTTTTTCTTGATGGAAGGATATGAATTGAATCCAATAGGCCCTTTAATACCAACAAAAGAAGAAGAAAAAAGTTAGTTTGAGAACACCTTGGCCTAATTTGCATATTCTCTCCTTGTTTATTGTTATTTATGTTATTGATATCGTTGCCATAATCAACGGATTCGAGGCATGGAAGCAGTCCAGCTTGTATTAGTGCAGGCTGTCTACATCACACCATTAGAGGTGCGGCCCTTCCCTAAACCATATGTGAATGTGGATGCTTTGTGCATCGAACTACCTTTTATGGTTGCCATAATTATCATTGATTCAATAGTCATATGGTTCTTGAGTCAAAATACTAATTTACCATTTTTAATTTGTGGCAGTAATTTATTAAAAAAAAATTCAAGAATTATACCAATTACTATATCGTTTTCTCTTTATGGCAACACTAAAGCATCAAATTCTTCTATAGATGATACATACATAGATATACACATGCTTTTCTAAACATATGTACAGAAACAATATAAATCAAATATTTTTTGAGATTCTTACCTCAACGAAGTTAGAAATGAAGTTAGTAAATGTAGGCAAAGCTCTGCTTCCTGCATATGCATCTGCGTCGATATTTAGATGCTCAAATCTCACTTCTATTGATGGAAAATCAATCCCAACCCTGTTTTTTTCACAACCAAAAAAAAAAAAAAATTAGCACCAAATTAAATAAGCAAGAAAACCCAATTCTATTTAGAACCAATTTTTTTTACTTATATTGATAGTGTATAGAACTTTTTTACTAGTAGTGTAATACTATAGTCAGGCCTCTCTATAACACATATCTCTATAATAGTTATTCACTAAAAACAGCCAAGTTTGTTTTGGAAACAATTTTTGTGTTACGTTATAGTATGGGTCTCCCAATTTCCAACCGAGAAGTTGTGAGTTTGAGTCTCTCCAAGAGAGAAGTAGTAAGTTCTTGGAGGGAACTCTGCGTAGATACTATGACTCCCGCGGATCTATGTAGAAAATTTGGGTGCTTAAGCACTCATTAACCTTAACTTGGGTAGATACCATAGAAAACTTAAGGAAAGACCACCTAACAAAACTACTGGTGGGTGCTTTGGTGATAAAGGGGTCCTGGAAGCTTAGTAATATTTGAGGACGGGAGGTCGATTCTCTCTTATATTCAAGGTTACTTTCTTCCTCTTTTTTTTTTTATCGAAATAGTTGTGTACTTAGTAACTTTATATCAAAAATATTTGAGCATCCAAAACCAAATATCCTGGATCCGCCACTAGGCAAGACCCCACTAAGGTCCTATATAACATTACTACAACATCGAGGTTGTTACGGAGAGATTTGAGTGTATTTGTCGCTAACCTCATAGTATTAAAATCCTTTTGCACGATTGGCATATAGATATTTTAAGTGAAAGTGAAATTTAGAGAAGAAATGATTTCACTTGCCTGTCAATTCTATTCTTGAGTTTCAACAAGAACTTCTCATTATCTTCATCAGCAACTTTAACAAGTCTCTCAAGCAAATTCTTTCTTTCTAAAACACCAAGATCATTTACATCAACTTCAGCAGCAGCACCTTGTGATCCAAACAATATACCTTTTCTTAATCTATCATAAGTTGGCAATTTTTCAAGTGCAGCCCATTTAAGTGCTTCTTCATCATCTTCATCCCTTGCCGAACGTGAAAAAACCTCAGTACCATTATTTCTCCATATTGAATTGCTATTTTCTCTTATACTTCCTCTCATACTTCCCCTTATACTTGCTCTTAAACTTAGGCCTCGCAAATTACTTAAATCTGCTGGCTCCATCTTGAGCACTAATTAAACAACTCGACTTTCAAAATATTTAATAATTTGATCAAATGAACTGAAAATATGAAATTAGTGTAATCTTCTTTATAAGAAGAAAAGAATACAAGGAGAAGTTAAGAGTAGTTGTCTTAAGGCAAAGGGATTATATAGCAGCAAAGAAAAGGAAGGAAGGAAGGAAGGAAGGAAGGGGCGGCTATAGCATTGTTTTAATTGGTCGTTTGCATGCATAGTACTTTGATCTTTGGAATTATTGACCTAATATTTTGACGAAATTTAATTTGAATTATTTGACGTATACAGTAGTTGTAGAGGAAACTTCTACAAACACTGTTCATAAGGAGTCATATGTGACCAAATGAGAAAAAGACTTGAAAGAAACTTTGACGGTAATTAATGTGTGAATTATTGGAATAGGAGCTTATAATGTGGAGAGGCAGCAGTCAAAGCAGCCAAAGAAAAATAGCCGCCAGCCACCAGCGTCTAGAAACATGCCAAGTCACCATAGCAAATTAATTACTCCCTTAGTTTTAATTTTTACTTCTAACCTATTTGATTGGGTACAAAGATTAAAAAAATAATAAAGACTTTTGTAATTTATGATACTAGATATGTTTAGATGGCGCTCAAAGTATTTATGTGGTTATAAAAGCTTCTCATTAATGGTAGAGTTGCAATTTTAAGCTAAATTGTTACCAAATTTAGAAAGGGTTTATTCTTTTTTGAACCGAACAAAAAGGAAATAGATTCACATAAACTGGAACAGATGGAGTATTATTTTATTTATATTGTTAATTTTGATTAGAATATTTATCTTTAATTAATTTAACAGAATTTATATATGCTTTTATTTGATTTTAACAATATTGGACTTGGGATCTTAGCGGGAGGAAATGCTAATAATGTTGCACTGAACAAAGAGAATCAACTAATTTAGTTATGATATATGAGTAAACTCGAAATAGGGAATATACTAATCTTGAGAACGCATCATGAAGCACCGTAACTAGTCACCGCATTGTGAGCCTACTCATATCTGATCTTACAAAGATTTAAGTAACGTTTTAAAAGAAGTTTAAAGTTGATGTTACGATTTTTTTCCAAATGATCCCAAATTTTTATCCCTAAGCACATGTCAAAATAATTTCATACTTCGGACGAAACTTTACCTGTGCTTTTGTTTCTTGATTAAATTCTTTTAGACTCTGTTTTTTTTACTTTGTGTTAGTAAAGAGTTCTAATGAATATAATATTTATTTATTATATATTGTTAATATTTTACTTTAAATCATATACTTAAATTATATTCCGTATTTTGATTCTTTCTAAGTACTTTTGCAGGAAAAAAAAAGGATAAAAAAGATTATAAATAACAAAAGAAAAGGACAAAATGCTCAATGAAAGTCTGCTATGACAAGCACAAGAATTGAAATGAGAAACTGAAGCCTATAATTGAAGCTTAGACGTGTCCAAACTCACTCCTCATACACATCCAAGCTAACTCTTAAGACGTGTCCAAGCTCATTCCTAGGACACATCCAAGCTCACTCTTCAAACGTGTCCAAGCTTACTCCTCAGATACATCCAAGCTAACTCTTCAGACGTGTCCAAGCTCACTCATATGACACATCCAAGCTCACTCTTCAGACGTGTCCAACCTCACTCCTCACACACATCTAAGCTAACTCTTCAGAAGTGTCCAAGCTCACTCCTAGGACACATCCAAACTCACTCTTCAGACGTGTCCAAGCTCACTCCTTAGACACATCCAAGCTCACTCTTCAGACGTGTCCAAGCTCACTCCTCAGACACATCCAAACTCACTCTTCAGACGTGTCCAAGCTCACTCCTCATATGTCCAAGCTCATTCCTCAGACACATCCAAACTCATTCCTTGGACACGTCTAATCATTTGATGCTTGCAAGATTTATCTATAGAATGCAATTTGGCATCGCAATAGTAAAAGGAAGAAAATCTACTTTTATCTAAACTATGATTTTTAACTTCTTTATTTAACTATTTTATTTTCTTCTTGTTAGTTTTAAGATTTTCTAAGAATGTTGATAATATTCTAGAATTCGTTTTTGTTGTGAGATTTAAATACTCCATAATGGAGTAATCTCTTTTGTTGGGATAGTTGATGAAGCTTTATATATATTTTTATAATATTATTTCAGTTTTAATACATCCTTAACTTGAAGGTTCCATCGTATAATTCATATTGTGCTGAAATAATAGTTTCTAATTCACTGTTATTATCATTTTCTATATATTTTATTTAAGTTATTCTTATATTAATTTTGCAATTCTCGCGGAGCAAAATTTATATTAATAACCAAAAATAAAATAGTAGAGTGAGAATCGTAAAACTCTTATTTCAAATCTGTAATCTTGTTTGTATCAGTTTTAATTCTCACGGGGGAATTGTTGTAGACAAGATTACTGATTTAGTAAAAATATTCTCACGAAGTTTTTACTATCTATTAGCACAATTCAAGCAAGAAAATATTTTTGTTTGATCGTCACTAGTTTTACCTCAATTAATTACATAACCTCACGGAGTGCTATTAATTGAGTTTTTCTTAGTGAACAAATATAATTGTATTAGTAATAATCAATTATTCTTTAGAGAAATACATGTATAAATTATTATTTTATTGTGATAATATTTTCAAGTGAATTCATGATGATATTGGGCTATGCAGCTCTTTTATGTGGATCATTATTATCAATAGCACTTCTAGTGATTACATCTCGAAAAAACAGACAGCTTTTTTATAAGAGCAATAATTTTTTAAACGAGTCATTTTTCTTGGGTGAAAATGATTTACAAAATACTTCTTTTTTTCTGCTAAAAATTATTACAGGTCCCAATTGTTTCAACAATTGGATTATTGGAGTTATCGGGTTATTAGTTTAGAATTTTCAACTCTTTTAAAATTATAAATTATTTGAAAATTGTTTATTTTGCTTTAATTAATTACCTAACAAGTTTTAAAACTCACCTTTCATCAATTTGGTTCTCTCAAATAGTAGTAAAAATATTAAAAGTCTGTAGCCTAGATTGACCAATCTCTATGGGACGATATCCTAAATTATACTAGAATTTGACTGAGTATGAGCAAAAAAATTCTATGCACATTGGTCTGTATGAAAATTTGTTATTTCACATGTTGGAAAGTGGGTAGTTCCCACATCGGAAGAAATAAGACATCTTTTCTGAAAAGATTTGTTGAATAGTTGTGTCTGTTATGAAAGGATTCAACCAAATATGTCTGTTTGTGGAACAAGACATCTTTTCTGAAAAAGTTTGTTGAATAGTTGTGTCTGTTATGAAAGGATTCAACCAAATATGTTTGTTTGTGAAACAAGACATCTTTTCTAAAAAGGATTGTTGATTGCGTATAAATACACAAGAATTTCCAACGAAGCAGTATAGAAAAATCACAAGTATTATTTCAGGCTTTGTTGTATCTTGAAGAGAATCGTTTCGTATTTCCCTAAATTAGTATACAGGCGATAACTCTTTAAGGACAGTCGATTTTTCACGCCTCAAAGCCATTCTTGTTTATTATTTTCTAACAATCTTAAAGTTCTGTTATGGATAAATTGATGTCCGTTGTTGAGAATCCGAAGGAGTTCATCAAACTTGATCGCTTTGATGGAACGAACTTTACCCGTTGGAGAGACAAGATGATATTCTTACTATCTGCTCTCAATATCTACTATGTTCTTGATTCTGCCTTGCCTGCGATACCTGAGCCCACAACAGAAGATTCTGACGCAATCAAGGAAGAAAGGAAGAAACGAGAACATGATGAACTGTTGTGTCGCGACCATATTCTGAATACCTTGACGGATCGACTCTATGATCTCTACTGTAATCTGAATTCACCAAGAGAGATTTGGACTGCTCTACAAACTGCATACCAGAATGAAAAATGAGGTATCGAAAAATTCCTAGCTCTGCAGTATTTTGAATTTAAAATATTTGATACTAGGCCTATAATGGATCAGATTCATGAACTGCAAATCTTGGTATCAAAACTAAGTGATCTTGAAGTTAAAATTCCTGATGCATTTCAAATAGGTGCTATTCTTTCGAAATTGCCTTCCTCCTGGAATGACTATAGAAAGAAAATCCTATATTCAATAGATAAAATGACTGTGGAACAATTTTGGGACTCACATTCAAATTGAAAGTGAGACTCATGATCGTGATGCTATTAGTCAACCCTCAAGTTCTGCAGTCAATTTTGTAAGTCAGAATAGTTCAGGAAGTGGGAACAAACATCTAAAAGTTTCCAAAAGTCTTCTTTAAAAAGAGAAAGAACTTTAGTTGTCATCACTGTGGAAATAAAGGCCATATGATTCGGGATTGTAGATATAGAAAGGCAGGAATAAATTTCAATGCAGGAAATACCGAAAAGTCTGGAAAGATTGAAAAATCTGGAAATTCTGAAAAGGCAAACGTAGTGGAAAATTATGCCCAAGGACTGGTTGCCATGGTTTCCGCAATGCAAATTGGTATGGTCACCAAATTGTATATGGCTACCGCTGCTACAAATACTCAAGACTGGTGGCTAGATTCGGGTGCTACTATTCATGTATGTTATGACAAGAAGATGTTCAATACATATGTAGAAGTGCATGATTCTGAACAAGTCTTGATGGGAAACCATGTTGCGGCAGATGTTGCTGGAAAATGAAGTATTGAGATTAATTTCACATCTGGCCAGAAGTTGACATTACTGAATGTGTATCATGTTCCTGATATGAAGAAAAACTTAATGTCCCCTGCTTTGCTGTCAAAGAAAGGCTTTAAGATAGTTATTGAGTCTGATCATGTAATAGTGTCTAAGAATGGTGTTTTTGTCGAAAAAGGCTATAACTGTAACGGCATGTTCAAATTGAGTATTAATGAAATAAATTATATTTCTGCTTATATCGTTGAGTCTGATTCTTGTTTATGGCGTGCTAGATTAGGACATTTAAATTTTGGCTCCTTGAATTATATGTCCAAAAAATGGTTATATCTCATGTAAAACTCAACATATAAAATGTGAAATTTGCATACAAGCAAAGATGACAAAAAAACCATTTCGTAAAATTGAAAGATCCACAGAACTATTAGATTTAATACATTCAGACTTATGTGAATTAAATGGAGAATTAACTAGAGGAGGCAAAAGATATTTTATTACTTTTATAGATGACTTCTCTAGATTTACATATGTTTACCTACTTAAAACTAAAGATGAACCTTTTCAAAAATTTAAAGAATACAAGTCTATTGTGGAAAATCAAAGGAGTAGAAAAGTTAAAATTATTCAAAGTGATAGAGGTGGAGAATATTTTTCTAATGAATTTAATAAGTTCTGTGAAGAGCATGGCCTAATACATCAAATGAGTGCCCCTTATACTCCTCAACAAAATGGGTTGGCGAAAAGAAAAAAATAGAACTTTGGTGGACATGGTTAATGCTATGTTACTTAATGCACATTTGCCACATAATTTATGGGGTGAAGCACTACTAACTGCATGTTATATTTTAAATAGAGTGCCTTCAAAAAGTATGCATATTTCGCCTTATGAGCTTTGGAATGGTAGAAAATCAAATTTAAATTATTTTAAAGTGTGGGGGTGTATATCTTATTATAGGGTATCTGACCATCAAAGAACAAAATTGGGTCCTAGAGGAATTAAAAGTATTTTTGTAGGATATGCACAAAACTCCAAGGCATATAGACTGCTAAATCTAGAATCTAATGTCATTATAGAATCTATACATGTTGAGTTTATTGAAAATAGATTTATAAATGACAATGTTAATGAAATGATTGAAGTAAATGGAAAACGTATTGATGCTAATAGATTGTCACCTTCTGAAATTGTTACAAATAAAGAAAGAAGTGATAATATGCAAATAGAACCAAGGAAAAGCCAAAGAATAAGAAAAGAAAAACATCTTGGTTCTGATTTTATTTCTTCACAATCTATTGTATTTCTGGTTGAAGGAGATAGGACAAACGTTTATAATCAAATTCCTATTGTATTAAATGTTGAAGAAGACCCAAAGACGTTTCAAGAAGCAATGTCTTCTAGAGACGCTGCCTTTTGGAAAGAGGCCATTAATGATGAAATGGACTCGATTATATCCAACAACACTTGGGTTTTAGTTGATCTTCCTCTTGGATCAAAACCTATAGGTTGTAAGTGGGTTTTTAGGAGAAAGTACAATATAGATGTTTCTGTCCAAACCTTCAAAGCCAGATTAGTTGCAAAAGATTTCACTCAAAAGGAAGGCATAGACTATTTTGATACATATGCTCCTGTTGTAAGAATAACATCCATTAGAGTCCTTTTATCCTTGGCCTCTATCTATGATCTTTATGTACATCAAATGAATGTTAAGACGGCCTTTTTAAATGGGAACCTTAGTGAAGAAATATATATGCAACAACCTGAAGGATTTATTCTTCCAGGAAACGAGAAGAAAGTTTGTAAATTGATAAAGCCTCTTTACGGTCTCAAACACGCGCCTAAACAGTGGCATGAAAGGTTTGATAGTGTAATACTATCAAATGGGTTCGTACATAATAATGCAGACAAGTGCATTTACTCTAAATTTACAAAAGAATATGGAGTAATAATTTGTTTGTATGTCGATGACATGTTGATTTTTGGTACGAATCTACAAGGAATTACCGAGACCAAGAAGTATCTAACTTCAGTTTTTTAAAATGAATGATTTAAATGAAGTTGATACTATTTTGAGAATAAAAGTTAAAAGAGATAACAAGCAAGTGACATTTTGTCACAAGCACATTATATAGATAAAATCCTTAGTAAATTCAGTCATTTAAGAATAAAGGAGTATAATACTCATTACGATTCTAGTATTAAGCTAACTGCAAATACCGGAAGAGCAGTAGCACAGTTGGAATATGCAAGTGCAATTGGTAGTATGATGTATGCAATTGCACTAGACCCGACATAGCATTTGTTGTTTGTAAACTTTCAAGGTTTACCAGTAATCTGGGTAATGATCATTGGAAAGCAATAAGTAGAGTGCTTGGATATTTAAAATATACAAAGCACTTAGGCATTTGCTATGGTGGTTTCCCTAATGTATTAAAGGGATATTCTGATGCAAGTTGGATTACAAGTGTTAATGATAATAAATCCACATCAGGATGGATATTTACTCTAGGTGGTAGAGCCATTAGTTGGCATCCAAGAAACAAACATGTATTTCTCAGTCTACTATGGAATCTGAATTTATTGCATTAGCAGCTGCTAGAAAAGAAGCAGAATGGCTGAGGAATATGTTACTTGATATAAAGTTGTGGCCATAACCTATGCCAGCCATTTCCATATTCTGTGATAGTGAGACTACAATGTGTGTTGCTCACAATAAAATATACAATGGGAAATCGAGACATATAAGCTTGAGACATGCTTATTTAAGAAAATTAATTACAAATGGAGCTATAGCAATAATATATGTGAGATCAAATAAGAATTTGGTTGATCCACTTACGAAGCCATTAGGTAGAGACGTAGTTCAAATCTATATAAGATACTTTCTCTTATTCACAAGTGTTATGGAGTGAAATAACAAACTAGTGGGGGATTGTAGGATATTTTGTTATTTCACATGTTGGAAAGTGGGTAGTTCCCACATCGAAAGAGAAAAAACATCTTTTCTGAAAAGGTTTGTTGAATAGTTGTGTCTGTTATGAAAGGATTCAACCGAATATGTCTGTTTGTGAAACAAGACATATTTTTTGAAAATGTTTGTTGAATAGTTGTGTCTGTTATGAAAGGACTCAACCGAATATGTCTGTTTGTGAAACAAGACATCTTTTCTGAAAAGGTTTGTTGATTGCCTATAAATACACAAGAATTTCCAACGAAGCAGTATAGAAAAATCACAAATATTATTTCAGGCTTTGTTGTATCCTGAAGAGAATCGTTTTGTATTTCCCTAAATTAATATACAGGCGATACCTCTTTAAGGACAGTCGATTTTTCACGCCTCAAAGCCATTCTTGTTTATTATTTTCTAACATGGTCTCGTCAAGTTCTTCATTGAAATTTTCATTTTTTGAGTTAAATTAGGAATTTTTTACTTTTTTAAAAACCAAACCTATGAGATCACCCGAATATTTGCTAGTAACGACATTATATTGATCTTGTACATTTCAAAATTCTGGGCTTTGTAATTCTCGCAATACTAGTTTTTATTTTCCTCTTTTCTTTTTCTTTTTATGGCATGTGGAGAATGATGATGTAATTAAGAATGTGCAAATGCCTTTTTAGCTTGACTCTTCAAATATATCTAGAAAGAAGATAGCTGAGCTGAGATTTTTCCTCTTACTTAGAAGTTGCTTAATATAATAAACGACGAATGTAGGGTCCATGAGATTAATATATCATATCATGATACTAATCAAAGTGCAATCAGTTGATTAGTTGTCTTAATTACCCAATTCTACTGTTTAAGAATTGTACAAATACTTACAAGTCATTAAATTTAATTTACAATATTAAGAGAAGGAAAATTACATTCTTGATCATAGTACTTTCTGACCGAAAGTTGTGTATCTGACAATTAAAATTCAACCTCTAGTAGGAGTAACTTTCTTCTTTGATCAAACAATAAGTCAATAACAACAACAACCCAAAATTAAATTAGTGAGATAAATTTGAACTTTTTTTCTCAAAATATTTTTGAGACGTTGAGTCTATGCCTGCATTATATGTTGAAACTCCATTAATCACAAGTACAAATATAAAAAAGTTCTACCTTGGCAGAATTATAAAGAAAAAACTAATTAATATTATACTGGATAATAAAATTAAGAAATATCCGATAGTACAAGAAAAAATTTGGACCTTTTTTAAAAAACATGAAAATGTTTTTCATTGGATGCCAAAACCTCATTAACATAGGCAGTGTCAATAATAGAGTTTGACAACTAATTAAGAGACCTTCTCGAATGGCCTACAAATCGTAGAATTTTCATATGTTGGAATAGTTATTGCACAATATTTTTCCATTTTTTGGGCCTAAATTTCTCTTTCAAGCAGGTCCCAAATCTTGAATTTCGGCAAATACTCTTTGAAATCAAATCTATAACACGTTTAGCCATCTTAGAAAAACAAAAAAATCTAGCCATTTAAGTTACTTTTGTGCAATATACTCTGCGATTGTTAAATGATAATAATAATAATAATAATAATAATAATAATAATAATAATAATAGTAATAATCTGCTTTCAGTATTTACATGCATCAAATCAAATAATTTAATTCTCACATCGGGCAAATCAAAGTTAGAGCACAAATTTAACCATGGCCAAGGGTGACTCAAGCGCCTAAAGCGCCCAAAGTTTATTCTACAACTTTGAAATGCAAAATTATAGTAATACTTTTGTAATCAATTTTTTGAAATAACTGCTTTTCAACTAATATAGCCAATTCATTTAATTTTTCTTGAGATATTATTAATCTTTGTTAACATTTTATCAATTTTAATTTAAAAAATTTCTTTCGTTGACGCAACTATTATAGGAACCGTTAACATTATTCTATAAACTATATAAGCATTTGGGAAAGAAATTTTTTTTTTATTTGGTTAATTATATCAATTCAAATAGTATCTTCTACTTGTACTTTTTTCCTTGTCAAATCAATTCCAATTCACACGTTAACTATTTATGCTACCCATTTAAGTATCCCAAACATTTACTTTATTTACATAGTTAAAAAAAATTCTTTCCTTTAATATGAAAAAGACTATTTTGTACTAAAAGTATTAAATATTTTTTAAAATACCTATAAAGCTATTATTTAAAAGAAATGAGGCCTCCCAAATTTAGGGCCTAAGGCACAAACGCACAAGCCTTATTAACTACAACATTAGAGCAGGACATGCAACTAAAAAGAAGTATATATATTACATGTTTAATGTTTAATGTAAATACTGAATACGGATTTTCCCTTTACGTGTTCAAATCTACTTAAGCTTTTTGACAATTTTTTGCAGCCATAACGTGAAAATGAATCAAACTTAGAGCTTTCAAACTTTGGAACAGCAATCGTGCATATGTCTATTATATAAACCCTTAAACTACTCTAATTTTCTTTTGATTTCTGACACATTTTTTCTAGTGTAGAAAATAACGCTAGGCACCTTACGGTGAGGTGAATTTAATTTTTTTTTATTATCCATATTTAGTCCTTTTTAATGCCCTTAACTAGTCTTATAAACTTTATTTGTCAAAAGGTTACAACTATAAGAAACTACCATTTTTCATATATCATTAGCTCAATATTTATATATATATAAACAGAAGTCTTCTCGTCTTCTTTTGCTTCTTCCAAAAGAATCAAGCAAAATTACCTTTTTCCTATTTTGCATATATGTATAATATATGTATGTTGGTTTGATACATGGCACTAAGAGTATTTTGAAGGCTCACAAAGTTCTTTCATTGAAGAAGCTTCACCACTTTCCATCAAAGAAACTGCATATTAATCAAAGTGCAAAAGGTGAATATCTTTTTTACCAGTTTCAAATTATTGTGCTTAGGTGAAATTATAATATATCCCTTTTAGTTTACAATTTTCGGTTGATATTCAGATACAAATTCAGAATTTAAAGATAGTGAATTAAAAATGAGTATGATTTTATAATATGTAGCATTTTAAGAAATGTGTTTCGTATATTTATATATAGTTCAAGCTGAAAGCAATATATTCCGTTAAACTCATATAACTTGCCCTAAATTCGTCTCTTGTGCAATTAGTCTTCGAATTCTTGTTTTTGTTTTCCACAGAAGCAGTATTTAAGCAAGAAGCCACATTCTTGCGCCAGTATATGTCTTAATCCAATATTCCAATCAGTCAAGATAGCAAAATTAACATGGATCCATTCCTATATGTAAGAATCAAATTTCACAACAATCCTTACACCATATATTCAAGACGAAATCCAGGTATGGTAGTATATGTTTAAATTTTCGAATGTCTACATTTTTTCACTTTATCTTATTTATGTTTCAAACACTTAGTATTCTTGAATTAACTCAGAAAACATGTATTCCTTATCTAATCAAGCTAGTCCAAGACAGTGGTCAGCTTTACATGTTTCCCTTCTCAACCACAAATTTCACGGATACAGGATTTGAAGTTTATAGTACAATTCACATGTATCATAAATATTGATTGGACCGGTAAGACTAGTACAAAACTGTTGGGATTTTTACTTAATTAAATAAGTGCGAATGGAAAATGGAGGGAAAAGATTTGGATGAAAACGAAAAGTTGGAATTGTTCCTTCTAAGACACTTTGTCTCCCATCGGAAAATGAAAAGGAAATAAGCATATCTTCTAGCTCTTAAAGAGTTGAGAGAAAATGGTGTCTCGCACCGTTGTCGCTCGGCTTCGGATTTTACTGCCGTTTACTTGTACTGTTTATATTTTTGTTTCCTATTTTATTTGTAGAAATTATTTTCGAACACAGATTCCAACAAAAACAACATCTGTGCATGTCTTTCTTGGCCATTTATCATTTCCAGTGTAAAAACAGAAGATGTTTTCTTGTTCGAATTCAACATCTTGCTAAGCCTCTGTTATTTAGTGTGGATATAGTATGTGTTTTCAATGGCTTCTATCTAAATACATCTCATGAGTCATGCCTGCTACTGTGTCCATTTTTCTTCCTTATCTGTTTAACTAAAGGGTTGTCTGAATTATCAAACTTAAATTCTCTTTGTCAATCTCAAAATGATGCATATTTAGAATGCATAGGTGTATTAGCTGTACAATTTGTTAATCTTAATTGCTTTTTATCATAATCTTGATTGTTGTTTACCATTATCTTGAATTTCATTTATCTATATACTTTACTTACCTATCTCTATGACTCTTATCTCTTTTTATAAGGAAAAGCTTACTACATAGAAAAGAGGGATGTTAGTATTTAACAGAATTAATACAGGTAAGTAACAACTTCTGATTGAATTAATAGAAGTACTTAGATATCTCTTTTTCACCTTATAGTCGCAGAGACTTTCATTTTTTCAAATTGTTAACTGAATTATCTCTGACTTGATTATTTTTATTCAAGAATCTACACATCTTAAGCATTATTTCTTGACTTCATCCGTTTTCGCTCATTTCTTGAACCTTGTTCCTCTTTGAAGGTTTTTGTCCCTATTATCAATACACATTCTTTAGCTTGTGTTAAATCAACTATCTTTGCTGAAAAAATAAAACTATTAACAAAAAGAAGCCAACCATGGAGCAAAACTGCTGCTATAATAACAAATAAAGTTTGGATTTCGAATGAATAATACAACAACATACACCTAGTATTCAAAAGTTGAAAAGAAAGACTTTCTCAAAGTAGTAACCTATACACACTAATTTTGTAACCACAAAGTTCTTCAGTTGATTAAATTCTCTTATCTTCTCTGGAAATTGAACGCCTTGATGGCAAAAGCAAATGTAAAGGCAAACACAAAGACATATGCAGTGAGCACAGCTGCAACAACTCCAAGAAAATCATGCTTAAAGCCAAAGAAACGTCTCAAGAATTGCTCCACAGTTTCATTATCAGATAGTTTCGTTTGGATGTCTCCGAATTGTGATGCAACCAAACCATACAAGGTCCATGCAACAGGGTTAGCCCAGTAGTACCATCTCCACCATACAGGCATACGCTGTAGTAAACAAAACAAAAAAGGTCATTTTTTTGAGCTAGAGATCCATTTTGCATTTGTATCTTATAACTAGGATATAAGAGTTTGAGGATCTTACAGGTCGTGGAATGATGAATCCTGAGAAGAGATTCCATACACCATAGAAGAAGGCAGCAACAATTGAAGCCACGTTTTGATTTGGTGTGACGGCCACACTCATCATACCGTAGAATGTAAAGTACAAAAGGGTGAAAAACATGATGAACAAGTACCAAAAGAACTTGCCAACATCCCATTCGAATCCAATCATAGCATAGACGATGATACCATAAAACACAGATTGTACAAATATGTAAGGGATTTCAATGGCAACCTGCAAATATAGGAAGTTTTCATGAATACTAGGAACTGAATTCAAATCTGAAGTTGGTATATTTACCAGAAAATAGAACTTGTTTATTCACCTGTCCAAAGGCATAGGGGATGGCAGAGTACATTCCGGCAGCTCTTTCTCTGTAAAATACTGTACGCTCAACGGCTACAACTGGTTGCACTGATGATGCATTTTGTACACCAAGGAAGAGAACAGCAGCATACATTGATCCCATGGCGTTTAAAAGATCTTGGCTCTTGCTCCTACAGCAAATAAATTCCAGTTTAGTATTAAGGATTTTAAGTAGTAATCTACTTTCTATAATTGTTTAGTTTTCATGCTTCTGTACTTACACTTTAGTACCAAGATCCCAGAACATTGTCCCAAAGATTAGTGCTATGAATGTCGTGAAGATGAATCTGACTGCGGTGTAAGCTGGATTACGCCAGTATGACCAGTGTTGCTTCCATAGGCAAGCCATACATTGCGTCCAGAATGATTGTGAGTATTGAGTTTCAAAATGCAAGTCCTTTGAACCAGGGCGAGGGACACCTAATTCACTAATCAATGCTTTGTTCCTCCTGTACAGGTCTGAGTTCTTGTATACCTCGGTGAAATCAACGCCTAACATCATTTCTTGAGCTGAGGCTGTGACTTCTAACATCCAAGTTGCTGGGTTGTAACCCTCCTTGATTTTTGCTACCCCAGGATTTGACTGTATTCAAGGTAAAACTATCATCAGTGTTCGATCATATACACTATGGAAAGGAAAAGCCATTTTCTCTTTAGTACAACCTACCTCGAAGTATTTGATCAAATGGCAAGAATGGCGACCCAATGGACCAACGTATATCTCTTGTCCTCCTCGTTTCATTAGAAATAGCTGCAAAGCCCCTTAAGAGTTTAGTACTCAATGTTATTAAAAGATAAAATATAAAGACTAGCTGGATTGTGCTTAAAAGATGAAAAAGTCCACCTCATCAAAGGCTTCAAAAATATCGATGCTAGGCTGATGAATAGTACAGACAACGGTTCTTCCGGTATCAACAGTGTTCCTAACCGTTCTCATAACAATTGCAGCAGCTCTTGCGTCCAGACCTGAAGTTGGTTCATCCATAAAAATGATAGAGGGGTTTGCTACCAATTCAACCGCGATGGTCAACCTTTTGCGTTGCTCAGTTGAGAGACCGTTGACTCCTGGCAACCCGACTAAGGCTGATCTCAAGGGTCCAAGCTCAACAAGTTCCATAACTTCATCAACAAACATCTGCAAAAAGATGATCAAAGAAAACGTTACAAAAACTGCTACTTTCTCAAATGGTTTGAAGGATGAGAGAATTTCAGAGGAACTGACCTTTCTAGTTTTTTCGTCAACATCTTGGGGTAAACGAAGCCATGCTGAGTAAACCAAGGACTCGTAAACTGTAACATAAGGTGAATGGATGTCATTCTGCTCACAGTATCCAGAAATACGAGCAAAGGTTTCTTGCTTCTTGGGATAACCAGAAATCTTGATTTCACCGTCAATGTATCCTCCTGTTTTTCGTCCAGCCAAAACATCCATTAATGTTGTTTTACCAGCACCACTAACACCCATCAACGCGGTGAGAACACCTGGTCTGAAAGCTCCACTGACACCCTTTAGAAGTACCAATCTATCTTCACCAGCACCTTGTTCTTTCATTTCCTGCGAGTAGTAACATGTTTTAGTTAAATATATTAATCTAAAGGCAGGGGTGTTGACATAGGCGTGAAGTTTTCATTTAGTAACAAGTCACCTGAGGCATATCAACTGAGTATACAACATCATCGAAGGTGATAGAATGAGGTTCAAATGGAAGAACCATTCCCTTCTTATTGTTTTGACTCTCACTGATAGAATCTCCTCCATCTGTGCTAGTTATCTGGGATGAAACTTCACCATTTTCAGCATTCTCACCATCTTCTGGTAGCACCGCTTGTGGCTTATCAAATGCTGCCGAGATATTTACAGTATGTTAGTAATTTACTCTTTGATTCTCTTGGCTGAAACATGAAATGGAAAATACTTGGAGGGAAACTCACGGTTGAGATAAGCGAGTGCAAGACTGTAGCAGAAGTTAAACACAACTGTAAATCCGACAAGCGCCCCAACACCAATCCAGTACCAGTATGCCTCGGGAAAGAACCCTCGAGACTTCACAACTGTAGTTCCAAGGGTCTCGTTTCCACCTGCCACAATCTGTTTTATGAGAGCGAAAGTTAGCATTCATAGACGGAAAGGATAAACGAGTGAAGGTGGAATTAGGTATAGAGCCTTACGCGATTCCATTTTTTCCCATCGAATTCGTTCACAAGAATTGAATTCACTGAATACATCATCGGCGAAGTCCAGTAACCCCAAATCCACCAGCTTTTCACATCATCTGCAGCATTAGGCAATAGAAACATGAACATCAGTAGGTTTGATTTAACAAGAAAAGAGTTCCTGCAAACAACTAATTAAATTACAAAATATACCTCGTGAAAGGACGAAACCGCCCAATGCAAATTGTAAAAGAAGAGCAAATGATCCAAATGTGCTTGCAACTCCCATGGTCCTTCCTACTGCCCCAATGAATCTAAACAATCCTGATGCCATCTGGTTTACAACTATGAGCAGCAAGAATTGTTTCAAAAATCTGCACAAAAAAATAAAAGAAGTGATTAACAATCATGGGGTAAAAAAATTAAGTACTTGTTAAGACAGCTTCATCATTGTTTTGTGTAGCCTATTCTCCCCATATGTACCTTGTAATGTTAGGATCAAATCCAATGACATAGTATGTTAAGATCACCCAAAGACCGACTTCAACAAGTGTTACGGGGATTTTGAGGATCCATGAGGGAATTGCATAAGCCCATGAAGGGAAAAAGAGAAGGTCTCTTTGCTTGTAAAAGACGGGAAGCTTGAAAATTGTCATGGCAAGCTCAGACATCCCGTTGAACATAATCATAATCACCACGAAAAAGAGAGCACCAGCATATATTCCTCCATCGTCAGTAGTATCTCGTGGCATCTCAGTACGGAAGAAGAGTGTCATTGTTATAAGAGCCATTATCGTAAGCTGACAAGACAGAGGCAAAGAGAAAGCAAACATTAGAACGTTCATGCACATCGATATGACAAGATGAAGGACTTAAATCAGAATTTTAAATAAACCAACCTGAGAGAACTTGAACATGTAAACAAACGAGTTCCTCTTCATTAGTAGAAGTTCTCTTTCTGTGCAAACCTTCAACAGCTCTTTCTTTCCTATACCATACTTCTCATTAGTCAAAGCAGCAGGGTGACATTTGGTCTTGTCAAATGGAGTAGCAAGTTCGTCGCCTAGTTTCCTTCCAACATGAAAAGACTGATATGCCTCAGCAAATTCTTTCGATGTAATAAACCTATAAGGCTCATTCCTCTTTGACCAATATTGCTGTTGATCCTTCTTTGATGTCACCTGCAAAATATTTCAAACTTTCAACCATTAGAAACCAATTTTTCATCAATGCTTCTAAACTTTACATTCTTTGTAAAACATACTTCTTGCAAGAAGTCGGCCACGCCTTTTCTCTGGGGGCATTTGAATCCCATGGATTCAAAGAACTCGAGCACATCATCACGCGGACCCTGATAAACAATATACCCATCGGATAACAGAATAATATCATCGAACAGGTTATAGGTCTCGGGGGCAGGCTGCAACAGAGAAATAACAGCAGTTCCCTTCAAGATTTGAACAGATTGCCTTAAGGAATTCACAATGGAGTATGTTGTGGAACTGTCCAATCCAGTTGATATTTCATCCATGAAAAGTGCTTTAGATGGTCCAACAAGCATTTCACCGGTAGTCACACGCTTCTTTTGTCCTCCTGAAATACCCCTTATCATATCATCTCCCACCATAGTATCAGCACAAATATCCAGTCCCAAAATCTGCAGTAGAGAATATTCAATTGTTATAATTCAATTTTTATTATCCTATAGTTCATATGTAAAACATCATTGTATATTCTAAGTCTTACCTTAAGAACATAATCTGTAACAACATTGGCTTCTTGTCCTTCTGTTGCTGCAGCCTAAACTCCACAAAACAATAAAATATATGATTAATTTTAACAAAATCAAGGTTCATTTTCACAAATGGATTGACAAGTTTCCTAATTAGATGTATCGTCTATTTCCAAAGATTATTGATTAAATTATTAATATCCTGAGGCTTGGAGACATAATTGATTTAGGAAAAATGACGTTGTATAACTAATCTCAAAATAATAGCCGAAAAAAATATATAGTATATCTTTTTTTTGTATATATATACATTATGTATGTTATATACAAAAATTATATAAATTTTATACGTTTTTCCGGTTATTGAATGTAAATAGTTTCTTGCACGGGCTGAACATGAAAAAAACCCCATAATTTATACTAATATACACTAAGAAAAACGGCAGTCTGATACACCAGGCATACAATCTATCCTAATATAGACTAACAATTTTTTAAACTATCTGTATAACTTGACTATGAAATGGCAAATTGTTTGGATAATGTCAAAACTTTTCATTTTTGTGTATGTGTGTGTGTTTCTTTTTACTTGTTTTTCCTTGTTGCTGCAATTTTAACATTTGAAGTAATCTAAAGTCAATATTGTAGTATGAATAAGAATAAATTACAACGGTTTTTGTTTTCTAAAGTCAATATTGCAGTATGTGTATATCTTTCCAATAGCTTTTTGTTTGCTTTTGCTAAATTTCTCTGTCTCCCACCTAGCTAGAGGTTGCTTTAGACTAATGGGGTCAAAATTGTAATATAGTCTTACTTTGTTAGCCACCTCTTTGGACCCAAGGAATTTTAAATATTACTCCACTAAACAGCTGTCCATTAATTAAAAAATTCATTTTTCCTGAACAGAGTACGTGTATACTAGTGGGTCTTTTTCTCTATTATATATGTGGGTCTTTTTCTCTATTATTTTAATTTATGTGAAAATATTTCCTTTTTAGTTCTGTGCCAAAAAGTTACTTATTTTATACCACAAAATCAAAAATCTTCTCTATTTTCTTAAATTACGTGCCCAATCAAATGGGTTCACATCAATTGAAACGAAATGAGTATTTATTATGTGGGGTCCGTCTGTTAAGAGATTGATATTTTTCTTTTTGTGGGTTGAAGATATTTCTACTAGTATTAAATCATTTTCACACAAGTATAGCTCCAGTCTAACCTTCATATAGATATCAATATCAGCATCTGGTTTGATATTAGCTGCTTTTTCTCTTCTTGACAATTCAGCTAACATCTCTGCAGGAAAAAACAATTTTAACATTTAATTTAAAATTTCTATTTTAACCACACAAAAAAAAATGGTAAAATACTAACCAAATCGAGAGCCAACGCCTTGACATCTTGCAGAAAACTCCAAAGTTTCTCTAACAGTCATTTCTCCAATATGCAAATCATGTTGACTAATATAAGCTGCTGTTCTTTGTGGCACAAATTCATGTAATTCATGTCCATTATATGACACCTTTCCCGTTACCTGATTTTACAAGAATTTTTTGTTTAATACTATGTTTATGTTTCTGGACATAAAAATAAACATAAATTAATGAGAAAGATAATTTTACCTTAAGAGCAGGATCAAGTTTTCCAGCCAAAGCTAATAACAAAGTTGTTTTACCAGAACTAGGAGGTCCCAAAAGTAGAGTCATTCTACATGGCTTGATAATACCACTAATATCCTTAAGAATACTCACTTCCCTCTTTCTACTTGCCAGAATATGCAAAGAGTTCAACAATGTCTACAACCAAATAATTAAAAATTAGTTCTAATTTTTTTTAATCAAAATAGTAACGAATTTATAATAAATAAAATGAAATTACTATCATCTTTTTACCTCAACAAAGTTAGTCATGAAGTTCAAAAATGTAGGCAACCCTCTACTTCCCACATATGCATCTGCATCAATATTTAGATGCTCATATCTCACTTCTATTGTTGGCAAATCAATTCCAACCCTGCAAATTAAAAAAAAAAATTAATAACTCAAAAAAAAAAAAAAACCCACTTAGTTATCCAAAAAAGGGATCTAAATCAGTAAACGAAAATAGACAAAAAGTTATTTTCCTAGTCTCGAGTTCTAGGAATGAAAAAACATTCGTGGGGAGTACCAGACACGTACAGAATTAAGATTTAAAGTTTATTGGTTTTAAATTAATAATTTGTATATATTTAAGATAAATACAAGATTAAAACTAAAAGATCATTTGCTCCGTATATCCAATTTAAATAAAAAATAAGAATAAGAAGTTTTTATTTACCTGTCAATTCTGTTCTTGAGTTTTAACAAGAACTTTTCATTATCTTCATCAGCAACTTTAACAAGTCTCTCAAGCAAATTCTTCCTTTCTTGAAAACCAAGATCATTAATATCAACTTCAGCAGCAGCACCTTGTGATCCAAACAAAAGACCTTTTCTTAATCTATCAAAAGTTGGAAGTTTTTCAAGAGCAGCCCATTTAAGTGCTTCTTCATCATCTTCATCTCTAGATGAACGTGAGAATATTTCTACACCATTATTTCTCCATATTGAATTGCTATTTGCCCTTAAACTCCCTCTCGTACTTCCTCTCAAACTACTCCCTCGCAAATTACTTAAATTTGCAGGCTCCATCTTGTAACCAAAACACTTAAATCACAACTTTAACCTCAATGCACTAAAATTTTTTTATTTTTATTTTTATTTTTGGTTGAGTGCAGAGAGATGTACTTCTCTCTGTATCAAAATGGTTAAAATGAAGTAAAGAATGAAGGCAAAGAAAAGAGTTGCTGTTTAAGTCTAAAGATAGAGAGGGTTTATATAGTCAGCTATTTCAAACTAGGCGGCTGCTAAATTTAATGAAGGTCAACATAAAAAGAAAAAGGAAATTTTTATATTTTAGTCCCTTAGAATTTGATGATTCTGATATCATAGTCCTTGTATCTTGATTTTTGTTAAGCACGTTTAACTTTTAACTAATTGGTATTTGCTTTTTTTATCCCTCTAACTGTTAATCTTAAAAAATTTAGGTAGTAAGTGCAAAACCATTACATTATCAATGTGTTATGTTATACTTAAAGTATTACTACAAATTTGAGAGTAATCTTGAAATAATTTTAATATGAAATACTTCATACATAGAACGACTAAAAGCACATCTATTATCTAATTGAGGGTGAAATGTGCTTGGCCAAATGTATCAAGGACTAAAAGTAAAATTTAGTAATGATTGAGAGACCAAAAGTACAATTATGCAAAATAAAATATATGTATTGTATTCATTGAAAATATAAACTACTTTTATTGGAATATTGATTTCTATAAGCATGTGGAGAGTACAGACAAAAAAAATTGAAAATTCCTAATGCCACTTTCTTTGAATCTTCATAATAACCACTTGCTTTAAAATATACTCCACTTGTTGAGCAGTTGCCTAAAATAATATACAAAAATAAAGAGGAATAAGGCTAATAAATGATGGTAGAAATGGAAGAAACAGTGTATGTATGGGGCATGGGGTCACTGATGACCTAATTGACGGTCTCAACCTGTAACTATTTCTCCGTTACAGACAATTAATTTGTTTTGGACACGTCTGTTAAGAAAATATTAAATTCTACGTAAAAATATATAATATGATTAAATTATTATTAATTAAATAATTAATGTAAGGAGTAATAAAATATTTTAGGAATATGTATATAAGGGTAAATCTGTAAAAGCAAATTGAATTTTTTTTTAATTATATGAATGAACACTTTTTTTTACCAAAATAAAAAAAATAAATTAATCACTTGTGGACGAAAAGAAACACACAGTGTGAACTTACTTTTGTCGACATTTATTACCTTTATCCATTCTTTTCTACTTGGGGTTGCCTTCTCTTTGATTGCATTTGCCTATCATTCTTGAATCTCGATTGATTTATTTCTCTGTTCCTACAAATGCCTATATTACTCCCCGGTTCCAAATATTAATCATTTTAGCAGATTACGTTTATTTTGAAAAATAGTGGACAGTTTGAAAAAGTCACTTATTTCTACCTTTAACATTTCAATTAGTGAAATGGTAATTACATAAGACAATTAAGGAGAGAAAGCAGTTTAGAAGATATATTTTTTATTAGAGCTAGCCCTTAAAGCTATTAATTTTCGTTTTAAAAAGATGTGCAATAACTTTAAACGCTGACATTATGTTGCAAATTAATGGTTTACAATGTCATAGCTTTATGTTTTGATGATCTAACAAACTTACTGTCAAAGAACCAGATAAGGAACCTAACACACTTGGTACATATCGCAAATAAACGGACTCCAGCTAATGTAAACTGCTACAACTTCAGAAGATAGAGAATCAACACAAGGACCTGATACCCTTGTATTTTCCTGACAGCAGTACGAAGTCAATTGTGCACAGTTGGAAAGTGACTTCCTGCACGGTACACAGAAATAGTGCAGCACAGTTCTGCAGTCACTTGTCCTTTGACCAACCAAGTGATGTCATCCAAATTGTATTAACAAGAGTATTACAACAAAACATCACTTGAATACTTAAGAATTCATTCAAGCGTTCAAGCACCTCACATTCAAGCCTTTAATTCTCAAGTGCATCAAGAACAAAGTTTAACACTACTACGGACTAGTTCCTAGAGCTAGTATTTTGTATGTCCTTAGTTGAGCTGTAACTTTTAATTGTTCTTCATTGTAATTCCTAGTTTGCTTATCTAAAAGCAGTACTTAGGAACCCCATGTAAAACCATAAACTTTTATTATTTCTGTCGTGACTAGTGTTAGTCATGAGTTAAAGTCTTTATAATAGGTGTATTGCAAAGTGACTTATAACATGTTATTACAAGTTAGTGAAGAATTAAGAGTTTAATTCCTAGATCGCATAGGTTTTAATATAAAGTTGCTCATAGTGAGTTGAAATCCTACTAGTGTAGGTTGTGGTTTTTAATACCCTTGAGCAGGGATTTTTCCACGTAAAACTCCATGTCTTATTCACTTACTATTTCATTAGATTCTCTGTAAAAACTCGTAGAGGACCTAGTCTCTTTATAATTTGGTGAACTCATATATTCTATCAATTAATGTCAGAGCGGGTTCTTTCTATCAGGCTAATACCTAGGAAGGATCCTTATGGCTGCTCCATCAAATTTTGAAGAATGTCAGTCTACGTATAGACCACCCAGGTTCAACGGGCAATACTATGGGTGGTGAAAAATAAGAATGCATAATTTTATCATGATAGAAGATTCTGAGTTGTGGGATGTTATATGTTGGAGATCCTTATGTCCCAACAAAGAAGGTTGGAGATCCTCCAGTGAGGACGCCAAATGCCAGGTAAGAATACAACGATGTAAATAGGAAAGCTTTGGAGAAAACTTTTTGTGCCAAGAATAATTTAGTGTGTGGCATAGGACTTGATGAATACAATATGATCTCAGCTTATCAATCGGCCAAAGAGATATGGGAAGCCTTGCAAATAGCACACAAAGGAACCACTCAAATAAAGCAATCTAAGATTGATATTCTTACCACTGAGTATGAGTTCTTTAGGATGAAAGACGATTAATCTATTCAAGACATGCACACAAGATTCACTTCCATTATAAATGAGTTACATTCACTAGGTGAAGTCATTCCCAGGAACAAGCTTGTAAGGAAAATTCTCAATATCCTGCCCAGTTCATGGGAGAGTAAAGTGAATGTTATTACTGAACCAAAGAACTTGCAGGAGCTAACCATAATGAGCTAGTTGGAAATCTAAAAACCTACTAAATGTAGAAGAAGATAGACAGTGAAAGAAGAGAACAAAAGAAGGAAAAGAACCTGGTACTCAAAGCTGAAAGCAATGACTCAAGTGAAGAGGATAGTGATATAGCTTACTTAACCAAAAGGTTTCAGAAGATGGTCAGGAGAAATGGAGGAATACTAAAAAAGGACAACTCCAGCAAACCAAAGAATTATGACCTCTGTCATAAATGTGGAAAGCCAGAGTATTTCATCAATCACGAAGCAAAAATACTTCATATACAAGTCTGATAAAGCATCAAAGAGGAACCTGGTTCCTGACAAACACTTCAAAAGGAAGAGATCTACTGACAATATTGTAAAGCAAGCTCTTGCAGCATGGGGTTATTCCTCCAGTGAGTCTGAAGAAGAAACCGATACAGGTGATAGTTCTATGATGGCAGTTGAAAGTGAAGGAAATGAATATGATTCAATATTTGCTTTGATGGCTCAATCAGACGACGATGAAGATGATGACAATGATGAGGTAAACTTCAGGGATATTCAGAGAAATCTGAAAATCCTACTCCTCTAAGAAACTCATGTCATTAAGAAATATATTAATTGATGCCTATTATAGTCTTGTAGCTGATAAAGATTCATTGACCATAGAGCTAGGAGAAGCTGAACAAACTAGAGATGATTTGGTAGTGTGTGTAGTTGATCTGAAGGAAACCATAAGCAGTCTGGAGAATGAAATGGTGGTTCTAACTAAAAGAATTGCTAGTGCAGAATATGAAAGAGATGATTTGGTTGTTGTAGCGTTGACTTAATAGAAACCATTGAGAATTTCAGTAAAGAAAAAGAGGCCTTAGTGGAGAAAGTGAATGCTATTGAGCAGGAGAGAGATGAACTTTTAGTAGTGATTATTGACTTAAGGGAAACAATAGAGGAACTTGGAGCTGAGTGTAGGCAGGGAATAGGGTTTCAAAAAAAAAAGAAATCTTTATAACCCTCACAACAAATATGTTACTATACCCGATAATTAGTTGTGCACCCACTGTGAGAACAATGTGCATTTCAAAGAAAATTACCAAGCCAAGGTTCAGTCTCTGCAAAAAAACAAAGTTTTTGCTGAGAGAGTAACTGCTGAAAAGGGACCAGGTGCTACTCATAAAAAACGCATGTTACCTATATGGACTAAAAGAACACTCATTCATCATCTTGCTTATTACAAGGGACCCAAACTTGCTTAGGTTCCTAAATCTAATCTGTGATCTCCTTGTGTAGGGAACAGTAAAAGGAAGCAATCAATAATAGTTCATGGACAATGGATGCTTAAAGCGCATGAATAATATACTATGGACTTTTCTTTCACTAAAACCCATGCAAAGAGGGAGTGTATTCTTTGAAAATGGAAAAGGGGGGTACATTCTTGGTGTTGGAAAAATTGAAAAGTCACTCACTCACTCAATTGAGAATGTGTACTATGTTAATAACCTTAAGTACAGTCTCTTAAGTGTCTCTCAAATTTGTCATAAAGGAAGCATGATGGAATTCTTGTCCAAGACATGCACAGTTACAAATATGGTAACTAGTGAAGTGGTACTTGTGGCCAAAAGATACAAGAACGTCTATGTTGCTGATTTTGAGTCTCTACAAAGTGGTGATATGAGTCGCTTGAGAGCTGTTAATGATAGTGTTGAATTGTGGCACAAAAGACTAGGGCACACAAGTTTCTCTCTACTGAATAAGTTGATTCAGAAGGACCTGGATCGTGGTCTGCCAATGTCAAAGTTAAAAGAACACAAAGTCTGTGATGCGTGTGCTAGAGGGAAGCATGTTAAATAGTAACTCAAATTAAAGAAAGATGTCAGCACCTCAAAACCACTTGATCTCCTTCATATGGATTTATGTGGCCCTATGAGAATGCAAAGAAGGGCAGGAAAAAGATATATCTTTATGATAGTGGATGACTACTCCAGATTCACTTGGACTCTATTTCATAGAACAAAAGATGAAACCTTTGAAGTCTTCCTAGCCTTTATGAAGAAAATCCAAGTGAAGATGGAAATAAGAGTAGCATAAATTAGATCAGATCAAGGACCAAGTATGACAATGCCAATTTTGATGAATTCCTTAACGAGAATGGCGTTACTCACAACTTCTCTCAGCCCCAAGGACTCCCCAGAAAAATGGAGTTGTGGAAAGGAAGAACAGAACTCTTGAGAAAATGGCAAGAACAATGATGATCGACACTGGGATTGCTAAGAACTTTTGGGCTAAAATTGTCAACATTGTCTGCTACTTGGTGAACAAGTGCTTGATCAAGTCTCTCCTGAACCAAAATCCCCTATGAGTTGGTGAATGGATGGAAGCCCAAACTAACTCACCTAAGAATATTTGGGTGTAAATGCTATGTTCTCAACAATGAAAAGAATCAGCTCGAAAACTTTTATGCCAAGAGTGATGAAGGAATCTTTTTGAGGTGCTTTTCTCAAAGAAAAGCTTACAATATATACAATAAACGGACCCAGTGTGTTGACAAAAGTGTTCGCGTAATCTTTGATGAGTCATATCCCTCCTATGAGAAAATCAACATGGATGATCAAGATGGAGAGCCTTTGCTAGTTCCAGGTGAAGTCATCAACATGACAAATGGAAAGGCAGACATGATGAGTCAAATGAATGAGCCAAGTAAAGACAATGCATTCTCCTCATCAGCCAGAGAGGAACCAGGTAACATAATTACAATAACTGAAGCTGAAGGCAGAGTGGTTGATGCAGTGCAAAGTACTCTATAGGTAGCTGAGAGAAGAATGCAAGGGAACCAGTTAGATCTACCTAGCTCCTCTACATATGACGCATAAATGCCCAACTAGAAACACAAAAGCTCCAATCCTCTTGATAATATAATTACCCTCTAGATTCTAAAGTGTAAACCAGATCAAAAGCCAGAAATTCACTTGCCATCTCAGCCTTTCTTTCCCAAATAGAACCCAAATATATCAAGAAACTCTTAAAAGATGCAAACTGGATTACAACTATACAAGATGAGTTGCATCAGTTCGAAAGGAACAATGTATGGCACCTGATACCTAGACCCTCTGATCGAACCATCATAGAAACCAGGTGGGTATTCAGGAATAAGCTTGATGAACATGGAAACACTACAAGGAATAAGTCTAGGCTAGTGGTTCAATGTTACAATCAGGAGGAAGGAATTAATCATGATGAGACGTTTGCTCTGGTTGCTCGCATGGAAGTTATCAGAATCCTAATTGCCTTAGCATCACAAAAGGAATTCACTCTGTTCCTAGTGGATGTTAAAAGTACATTTCTAAATGGATTTCTTAAAGAAGAAGTCTATGTAAATAAACCTCCAAGGTTTGAATGTCATGAACACCCTGAATATGTGTTTAAGTTGGACAAGGAACTGTATGGGTTAAAGCAAGCTCCTCGAGTTTGGTATAAAAGGCTGTCAAAGTTTCTCTTAGAAAATGCTTTTACAAGAGGAAAATTGACAACACCTTGTATCTGAAGAAACGAGGTAGGAACCTGCTCATCGTTCAACTATATGTTGATGATATCATTTTTAGGGCAACAACTGATTCACTGTATGAAGAATTTGCAAAACGCATAGGAAGTGTGTTTAAAATGAGCATGATGGGAGAGTTAAACTTCTTTTTGGGTATTCAAGTTTATTAGTCTACTAAAAAGTACATTCATCGGCTAGCAGAAGTACATTAAGGATCTCCTAAAGAGGTTTGATATGGAAGCATCAAAACTGATCGACACTCACATTGCCACTACCACTCGACTGGACATGGATGAATCCGACTCTCCTATAAATCAAACCATGTATATATGCATTATTGGGTCTCTTCTCTACCTCACTGTGAGCAGACCTGATATTGTCTTTAGTGTAGGTCTATGTACAAGGTTTGAGTCAAACCCTAAGGAATCGCATCTGAAGGCTGCAAAAAGCGTTTTGAGATATCCTAAGGGAACACATGACCTGGTCCTATACTGCCCCTCAGGTGACAATTTTAATCTTATTAGGTATGCTGATGTTGATTATGTATAATACGTTATAAATGTCTTTTCCTTATGTTTTGATGATCTAACAAACTTACTATCAAGGACCGGATATGAAACCTGACACACTTGGACTATACTGTAAGATTAATGGGATTTCAGCTCAATGTGAACTGCTATAGCTACAGGAGATAGGAAACCAAGCAAGAACCTGATACCCTTGTGGTTCTCTCATAGTAGTACAAAGTCAATTGGACATAGCTGGAAGCGACGTAACCGCCTGCACTGTATTTGCATGCACTGTACTGTTTCCAGTGTCCACTTATTCCTTGACCAACTAAAGTGCTTACATCATTTTAATTGATGTCATCAAGGTGTATAAACAATGAGTTTATATCAAAACATCACTTGAACATTTCTATTTCTCATTCAAGCCTTTTGCAAATCAGAGAAATTAATTCTCACGAGCTTGAATAACAAAGTTTAACGCTACTACGGGCCAGTTCCTAAAGTTAGTATTTTGTTGTACTTAGTTGAGTTGTAACTTTGTGATAGTTCTTATTGTATCTCCTAACTTCTTACTCAGAAATGTTGATTCGAAACCCTTTTGTAAAATCCATAACTCTCTGAGTTTATGTTGTGACTAGGTTTAGTCATAAGTTAAAGTTTTTGTAACTAGAGAGTGACCAAGTGTCTTGTGGTGAGAGTATCACAAGTTAGCTAAAATCCTTATAACTAGAGAATGACAAAGTGGTTTGTGGTGAGAGTACCACAAGTTAGTTGAGTTGAATCCTTCGTAATAGAGTTATTACAAAGTGGCTTGTAATAGGTGTTTACAAGTTAGTGAAGTTGAAAGCCTACAAGTGTAAGTCGTGACTTTTGTCCCCTTGAGTTGGGATTTTTCCACGTAATCCTATGTCTCATTTACCTACAGTTTTACTAGCATTCTCAGCATAATCTCATAGAGGACCAGGTACTCTACTGTTTGGTGGACTTATACAAACTAACAATGCAGGTTATCTTGTGGACAGGAAAAGTACTTCAGGAATGGCTCACTTTCTAGGATCATATCTCTTTTCATAGGGTACAAGGAAGCAAAACTCGGTGGCTCTTTCAACAGCTGAAGCGGAATATGTAGCTACAGCTTCCTGCTGTGCTCAACTCTTATAGATCAAACAACAGTTAGAAGATTTTGGTGTGTACATTGATTGTGTGCCTCTTCTATGTGATAACACCAGTGAACTCAATATGGCCAAGAACCCAGTTCAACACAAAAGAACCAAGCACACTGATGTTAGACATCATTTTCTAAGAGACAATATGGAGAAATGACTTATCTGTATGAAGTTATGCAGTACAAAAGACCAAATTGCAGATATCTTCACCAAAGCATTGAGTAGAGAACATTTTGAAAGAAATAGGCTGGAGCTGGGGCTAATAAAGCCAAATTGAGAACCCGATTCCCATCACTTGGCTATGAAAGTCACATTCAGGTAATATTAACTAAAGTATTTTCTGGCCAGGTCTAACTCACGTTGCAGGTGGAAACGCATGATGATTATAGAAGCTGTAGATACACTCCATGGATGGTACAAGAGGATTGAAATTTTCAAAGATAGGTCAAGAACCTGGTTCTTGTACCACATGTTAGTAGTCCTGTGCTTTTTTCATACGTATCTTTAAAAGGTGCAAAAAATCAAGTGCCATGAAATAAACCTTTTCAGAACTTGCTATCACGTCTTTTCATTTCTAATCCCTTCATCTCCCTCTGAAACGTTGCAAGTCCAACACTACCTCCGTTTCAGAACTTGTTTCTTTCTCTCCCATATAATTATCTCTTCTCCCAT
>JASVEL010010467.1:0-160973 GCA_032618575.1 Nicotiana noctiflora | reverse complement strand
ATAAAATATACAATGGGAAATCGAGACATATAAGCTTGAGACATGCTTATTTAAGAAAATTAATTACAAATGGAGCTATAGCAATAATATATGTGAGATCAAATAAGAATTTGGTTGATCCACTTACGAAGCCATTAGGTAGAGACGTAGTTCAAATCTATATAAGATACTTTCTCTTATTCACAAGTGTTATGGAGTGAAATAACAAACTAGTGGGGGATTGTAGGATATTTTGTTATTTCACATGTTGGAAAGTGGGTAGTTCCCACATCGAAAGAGAAAAAACATCTTTTCTGAAAAGGTTTGTTGAATAGTTGTGTCTGTTATGAAAGGATTCAACCGAATATGTCTGTTTGTGAAACAAGACATATTTTTTGAAAATGTTTGTTGAATAGTTGTGTCTGTTATGAAAGGACTCAACCGAATATGTCTGTTTGTGAAACAAGACATCTTTTCTGAAAAGGTTTGTTGATTGCCTATAAATACACAAGAATTTCCAACGAAGCAGTATAGAAAAATCACAAATATTATTTCAGGCTTTGTTGTATCCTGAAGAGAATCGTTTTGTATTTCCCTAAATTAATATACAGGCGATACCTCTTTAAGGACAGTCGATTTTTCACGCCTCAAAGCCATTCTTGTTTATTATTTTCTAACATGGTCTCGTCAAGTTCTTCATTGAAATTTTCATTTTTTGAGTTAAATTAGGAATTTTTTACTTTTTTAAAAACCAAACCTATGAGATCACCCGAATATTTGCTAGTAACGACATTATATTGATCTTGTACATTTCAAAATTCTGGGCTTTGTAATTCTCGCAATACTAGTTTTTATTTTCCTCTTTTCTTTTTCTTTTTATGGCATGTGGAGAATGATGATGTAATTAAGAATGTGCAAATGCCTTTTTAGCTTGACTCTTCAAATATATCTAGAAAGAAGATAGCTGAGCTGAGATTTTTCCTCTTACTTAGAAGTTGCTTAATATAATAAACGACGAATGTAGGGTCCATGAGATTAATATATCATATCATGATACTAATCAAAGTGCAATCAGTTGATTAGTTGTCTTAATTACCCAATTCTACTGTTTAAGAATTGTACAAATACTTACAAGTCATTAAATTTAATTTACAATATTAAGAGAAGGAAAATTACATTCTTGATCATAGTACTTTCTGACCGAAAGTTGTGTATCTGACAATTAAAATTCAACCTCTAGTAGGAGTAACTTTCTTCTTTGATCAAACAATAAGTCAATAACAACAACAACCCAAAATTAAATTAGTGAGATAAATTTGAACTTTTTTTCTCAAAATATTTTTGAGACGTTGAGTCTATGCCTGCATTATATGTTGAAACTCCATTAATCACAAGTACAAATATAAAAAAGTTCTACCTTGGCAGAATTATAAAGAAAAAACTAATTAATATTATACTGGATAATAAAATTAAGAAATATCCGATAGTACAAGAAAAAATTTGGACCTTTTTTAAAAAACATGAAAATGTTTTTCATTGGATGCCAAAACCTCATTAACATAGGCAGTGTCAATAATAGAGTTTGACAACTAATTAAGAGACCTTCTCGAATGGCCTACAAATCGTAGAATTTTCATATGTTGGAATAGTTATTGCACAATATTTTTCCATTTTTTGGGCCTAAATTTCTCTTTCAAGCAGGTCCCAAATCTTGAATTTCGGCAAATACTCTTTGAAATCAAATCTATAACACGTTTAGCCATCTTAGAAAAACAAAAAAATCTAGCCATTTAAGTTACTTTTGTGCAATATACTCTGCGATTGTTAAATGATAATAATAATAATAATAATAATAATAATAATAATAATAATAATAGTAATAATCTGCTTTCAGTATTTACATGCATCAAATCAAATAATTTAATTCTCACATCGGGCAAATCAAAGTTAGAGCACAAATTTAACCATGGCCAAGGGTGACTCAAGCGCCTAAAGCGCCCAAAGTTTATTCTACAACTTTGAAATGCAAAATTATAGTAATACTTTTGTAATCAATTTTTTGAAATAACTGCTTTTCAACTAATATAGCCAATTCATTTAATTTTTCTTGAGATATTATTAATCTTTGTTAACATTTTATCAATTTTAATTTAAAAAATTTCTTTCGTTGACGCAACTATTATAGGAACCGTTAACATTATTCTATAAACTATATAAGCATTTGGGAAAGAAATTTTTTTTTTATTTGGTTAATTATATCAATTCAAATAGTATCTTCTACTTGTACTTTTTTCCTTGTCAAATCAATTCCAATTCACACGTTAACTATTTATGCTACCCATTTAAGTATCCCAAACATTTACTTTATTTACATAGTTAAAAAAAATTCTTTCCTTTAATATGAAAAAGACTATTTTGTACTAAAAGTATTAAATATTTTTTAAAATACCTATAAAGCTATTATTTAAAAGAAATGAGGCCTCCCAAATTTAGGGCCTAAGGCACAAACGCACAAGCCTTATTAACTACAACATTAGAGCAGGACATGCAACTAAAAAGAAGTATATATATTACATGTTTAATGTTTAATGTAAATACTGAATACGGATTTTCCCTTTACGTGTTCAAATCTACTTAAGCTTTTTGACAATTTTTTGCAGCCATAACGTGAAAATGAATCAAACTTAGAGCTTTCAAACTTTGGAACAGCAATCGTGCATATGTCTATTATATAAACCCTTAAACTACTCTAATTTTCTTTTGATTTCTGACACATTTTTTCTAGTGTAGAAAATAACGCTAGGCACCTTACGGTGAGGTGAATTTAATTTTTTTTTATTATCCATATTTAGTCCTTTTTAATGCCCTTAACTAGTCTTATAAACTTTATTTGTCAAAAGGTTACAACTATAAGAAACTACCATTTTTCATATATCATTAGCTCAATATTTATATATATATAAACAGAAGTCTTCTCGTCTTCTTTTGCTTCTTCCAAAAGAATCAAGCAAAATTACCTTTTTCCTATTTTGCATATATGTATAATATATGTATGTTGGTTTGATACATGGCACTAAGAGTATTTTGAAGGCTCACAAAGTTCTTTCATTGAAGAAGCTTCACCACTTTCCATCAAAGAAACTGCATATTAATCAAAGTGCAAAAGGTGAATATCTTTTTTACCAGTTTCAAATTATTGTGCTTAGGTGAAATTATAATATATCCCTTTTAGTTTACAATTTTCGGTTGATATTCAGATACAAATTCAGAATTTAAAGATAGTGAATTAAAAATGAGTATGATTTTATAATATGTAGCATTTTAAGAAATGTGTTTCGTATATTTATATATAGTTCAAGCTGAAAGCAATATATTCCGTTAAACTCATATAACTTGCCCTAAATTCGTCTCTTGTGCAATTAGTCTTCGAATTCTTGTTTTTGTTTTCCACAGAAGCAGTATTTAAGCAAGAAGCCACATTCTTGCGCCAGTATATGTCTTAATCCAATATTCCAATCAGTCAAGATAGCAAAATTAACATGGATCCATTCCTATATGTAAGAATCAAATTTCACAACAATCCTTACACCATATATTCAAGACGAAATCCAGGTATGGTAGTATATGTTTAAATTTTCGAATGTCTACATTTTTTCACTTTATCTTATTTATGTTTCAAACACTTAGTATTCTTGAATTAACTCAGAAAACATGTATTCCTTATCTAATCAAGCTAGTCCAAGACAGTGGTCAGCTTTACATGTTTCCCTTCTCAACCACAAATTTCACGGATACAGGATTTGAAGTTTATAGTACAATTCACATGTATCATAAATATTGATTGGACCGGTAAGACTAGTACAAAACTGTTGGGATTTTTACTTAATTAAATAAGTGCGAATGGAAAATGGAGGGAAAAGATTTGGATGAAAACGAAAAGTTGGAATTGTTCCTTCTAAGACACTTTGTCTCCCATCGGAAAATGAAAAGGAAATAAGCATATCTTCTAGCTCTTAAAGAGTTGAGAGAAAATGGTGTCTCGCACCGTTGTCGCTCGGCTTCGGATTTTACTGCCGTTTACTTGTACTGTTTATATTTTTGTTTCCTATTTTATTTGTAGAAATTATTTTCGAACACAGATTCCAACAAAAACAACATCTGTGCATGTCTTTCTTGGCCATTTATCATTTCCAGTGTAAAAACAGAAGATGTTTTCTTGTTCGAATTCAACATCTTGCTAAGCCTCTGTTATTTAGTGTGGATATAGTATGTGTTTTCAATGGCTTCTATCTAAATACATCTCATGAGTCATGCCTGCTACTGTGTCCATTTTTCTTCCTTATCTGTTTAACTAAAGGGTTGTCTGAATTATCAAACTTAAATTCTCTTTGTCAATCTCAAAATGATGCATATTTAGAATGCATAGGTGTATTAGCTGTACAATTTGTTAATCTTAATTGCTTTTTATCATAATCTTGATTGTTGTTTACCATTATCTTGAATTTCATTTATCTATATACTTTACTTACCTATCTCTATGACTCTTATCTCTTTTTATAAGGAAAAGCTTACTACATAGAAAAGAGGGATGTTAGTATTTAACAGAATTAATACAGGTAAGTAACAACTTCTGATTGAATTAATAGAAGTACTTAGATATCTCTTTTTCACCTTATAGTCGCAGAGACTTTCATTTTTTCAAATTGTTAACTGAATTATCTCTGACTTGATTATTTTTATTCAAGAATCTACACATCTTAAGCATTATTTCTTGACTTCATCCGTTTTCGCTCATTTCTTGAACCTTGTTCCTCTTTGAAGGTTTTTGTCCCTATTATCAATACACATTCTTTAGCTTGTGTTAAATCAACTATCTTTGCTGAAAAAATAAAACTATTAACAAAAAGAAGCCAACCATGGAGCAAAACTGCTGCTATAATAACAAATAAAGTTTGGATTTCGAATGAATAATACAACAACATACACCTAGTATTCAAAAGTTGAAAAGAAAGACTTTCTCAAAGTAGTAACCTATACACACTAATTTTGTAACCACAAAGTTCTTCAGTTGATTAAATTCTCTTATCTTCTCTGGAAATTGAACGCCTTGATGGCAAAAGCAAATGTAAAGGCAAACACAAAGACATATGCAGTGAGCACAGCTGCAACAACTCCAAGAAAATCATGCTTAAAGCCAAAGAAACGTCTCAAGAATTGCTCCACAGTTTCATTATCAGATAGTTTCGTTTGGATGTCTCCGAATTGTGATGCAACCAAACCATACAAGGTCCATGCAACAGGGTTAGCCCAGTAGTACCATCTCCACCATACAGGCATACGCTGTAGTAAACAAAACAAAAAAGGTCATTTTTTTGAGCTAGAGATCCATTTTGCATTTGTATCTTATAACTAGGATATAAGAGTTTGAGGATCTTACAGGTCGTGGAATGATGAATCCTGAGAAGAGATTCCATACACCATAGAAGAAGGCAGCAACAATTGAAGCCACGTTTTGATTTGGTGTGACGGCCACACTCATCATACCGTAGAATGTAAAGTACAAAAGGGTGAAAAACATGATGAACAAGTACCAAAAGAACTTGCCAACATCCCATTCGAATCCAATCATAGCATAGACGATGATACCATAAAACACAGATTGTACAAATATGTAAGGGATTTCAATGGCAACCTGCAAATATAGGAAGTTTTCATGAATACTAGGAACTGAATTCAAATCTGAAGTTGGTATATTTACCAGAAAATAGAACTTGTTTATTCACCTGTCCAAAGGCATAGGGGATGGCAGAGTACATTCCGGCAGCTCTTTCTCTGTAAAATACTGTACGCTCAACGGCTACAACTGGTTGCACTGATGATGCATTTTGTACACCAAGGAAGAGAACAGCAGCATACATTGATCCCATGGCGTTTAAAAGATCTTGGCTCTTGCTCCTACAGCAAATAAATTCCAGTTTAGTATTAAGGATTTTAAGTAGTAATCTACTTTCTATAATTGTTTAGTTTTCATGCTTCTGTACTTACACTTTAGTACCAAGATCCCAGAACATTGTCCCAAAGATTAGTGCTATGAATGTCGTGAAGATGAATCTGACTGCGGTGTAAGCTGGATTACGCCAGTATGACCAGTGTTGCTTCCATAGGCAAGCCATACATTGCGTCCAGAATGATTGTGAGTATTGAGTTTCAAAATGCAAGTCCTTTGAACCAGGGCGAGGGACACCTAATTCACTAATCAATGCTTTGTTCCTCCTGTACAGGTCTGAGTTCTTGTATACCTCGGTGAAATCAACGCCTAACATCATTTCTTGAGCTGAGGCTGTGACTTCTAACATCCAAGTTGCTGGGTTGTAACCCTCCTTGATTTTTGCTACCCCAGGATTTGACTGTATTCAAGGTAAAACTATCATCAGTGTTCGATCATATACACTATGGAAAGGAAAAGCCATTTTCTCTTTAGTACAACCTACCTCGAAGTATTTGATCAAATGGCAAGAATGGCGACCCAATGGACCAACGTATATCTCTTGTCCTCCTCGTTTCATTAGAAATAGCTGCAAAGCCCCTTAAGAGTTTAGTACTCAATGTTATTAAAAGATAAAATATAAAGACTAGCTGGATTGTGCTTAAAAGATGAAAAAGTCCACCTCATCAAAGGCTTCAAAAATATCGATGCTAGGCTGATGAATAGTACAGACAACGGTTCTTCCGGTATCAACAGTGTTCCTAACCGTTCTCATAACAATTGCAGCAGCTCTTGCGTCCAGACCTGAAGTTGGTTCATCCATAAAAATGATAGAGGGGTTTGCTACCAATTCAACCGCGATGGTCAACCTTTTGCGTTGCTCAGTTGAGAGACCGTTGACTCCTGGCAACCCGACTAAGGCTGATCTCAAGGGTCCAAGCTCAACAAGTTCCATAACTTCATCAACAAACATCTGCAAAAAGATGATCAAAGAAAACGTTACAAAAACTGCTACTTTCTCAAATGGTTTGAAGGATGAGAGAATTTCAGAGGAACTGACCTTTCTAGTTTTTTCGTCAACATCTTGGGGTAAACGAAGCCATGCTGAGTAAACCAAGGACTCGTAAACTGTAACATAAGGTGAATGGATGTCATTCTGCTCACAGTATCCAGAAATACGAGCAAAGGTTTCTTGCTTCTTGGGATAACCAGAAATCTTGATTTCACCGTCAATGTATCCTCCTGTTTTTCGTCCAGCCAAAACATCCATTAATGTTGTTTTACCAGCACCACTAACACCCATCAACGCGGTGAGAACACCTGGTCTGAAAGCTCCACTGACACCCTTTAGAAGTACCAATCTATCTTCACCAGCACCTTGTTCTTTCATTTCCTGCGAGTAGTAACATGTTTTAGTTAAATATATTAATCTAAAGGCAGGGGTGTTGACATAGGCGTGAAGTTTTCATTTAGTAACAAGTCACCTGAGGCATATCAACTGAGTATACAACATCATCGAAGGTGATAGAATGAGGTTCAAATGGAAGAACCATTCCCTTCTTATTGTTTTGACTCTCACTGATAGAATCTCCTCCATCTGTGCTAGTTATCTGGGATGAAACTTCACCATTTTCAGCATTCTCACCATCTTCTGGTAGCACCGCTTGTGGCTTATCAAATGCTGCCGAGATATTTACAGTATGTTAGTAATTTACTCTTTGATTCTCTTGGCTGAAACATGAAATGGAAAATACTTGGAGGGAAACTCACGGTTGAGATAAGCGAGTGCAAGACTGTAGCAGAAGTTAAACACAACTGTAAATCCGACAAGCGCCCCAACACCAATCCAGTACCAGTATGCCTCGGGAAAGAACCCTCGAGACTTCACAACTGTAGTTCCAAGGGTCTCGTTTCCACCTGCCACAATCTGTTTTATGAGAGCGAAAGTTAGCATTCATAGACGGAAAGGATAAACGAGTGAAGGTGGAATTAGGTATAGAGCCTTACGCGATTCCATTTTTTCCCATCGAATTCGTTCACAAGAATTGAATTCACTGAATACATCATCGGCGAAGTCCAGTAACCCCAAATCCACCAGCTTTTCACATCATCTGCAGCATTAGGCAATAGAAACATGAACATCAGTAGGTTTGATTTAACAAGAAAAGAGTTCCTGCAAACAACTAATTAAATTACAAAATATACCTCGTGAAAGGACGAAACCGCCCAATGCAAATTGTAAAAGAAGAGCAAATGATCCAAATGTGCTTGCAACTCCCATGGTCCTTCCTACTGCCCCAATGAATCTAAACAATCCTGATGCCATCTGGTTTACAACTATGAGCAGCAAGAATTGTTTCAAAAATCTGCACAAAAAAATAAAAGAAGTGATTAACAATCATGGGGTAAAAAAATTAAGTACTTGTTAAGACAGCTTCATCATTGTTTTGTGTAGCCTATTCTCCCCATATGTACCTTGTAATGTTAGGATCAAATCCAATGACATAGTATGTTAAGATCACCCAAAGACCGACTTCAACAAGTGTTACGGGGATTTTGAGGATCCATGAGGGAATTGCATAAGCCCATGAAGGGAAAAAGAGAAGGTCTCTTTGCTTGTAAAAGACGGGAAGCTTGAAAATTGTCATGGCAAGCTCAGACATCCCGTTGAACATAATCATAATCACCACGAAAAAGAGAGCACCAGCATATATTCCTCCATCGTCAGTAGTATCTCGTGGCATCTCAGTACGGAAGAAGAGTGTCATTGTTATAAGAGCCATTATCGTAAGCTGACAAGACAGAGGCAAAGAGAAAGCAAACATTAGAACGTTCATGCACATCGATATGACAAGATGAAGGACTTAAATCAGAATTTTAAATAAACCAACCTGAGAGAACTTGAACATGTAAACAAACGAGTTCCTCTTCATTAGTAGAAGTTCTCTTTCTGTGCAAACCTTCAACAGCTCTTTCTTTCCTATACCATACTTCTCATTAGTCAAAGCAGCAGGGTGACATTTGGTCTTGTCAAATGGAGTAGCAAGTTCGTCGCCTAGTTTCCTTCCAACATGAAAAGACTGATATGCCTCAGCAAATTCTTTCGATGTAATAAACCTATAAGGCTCATTCCTCTTTGACCAATATTGCTGTTGATCCTTCTTTGATGTCACCTGCAAAATATTTCAAACTTTCAACCATTAGAAACCAATTTTTCATCAATGCTTCTAAACTTTACATTCTTTGTAAAACATACTTCTTGCAAGAAGTCGGCCACGCCTTTTCTCTGGGGGCATTTGAATCCCATGGATTCAAAGAACTCGAGCACATCATCACGCGGACCCTGATAAACAATATACCCATCGGATAACAGAATAATATCATCGAACAGGTTATAGGTCTCGGGGGCAGGCTGCAACAGAGAAATAACAGCAGTTCCCTTCAAGATTTGAACAGATTGCCTTAAGGAATTCACAATGGAGTATGTTGTGGAACTGTCCAATCCAGTTGATATTTCATCCATGAAAAGTGCTTTAGATGGTCCAACAAGCATTTCACCGGTAGTCACACGCTTCTTTTGTCCTCCTGAAATACCCCTTATCATATCATCTCCCACCATAGTATCAGCACAAATATCCAGTCCCAAAATCTGCAGTAGAGAATATTCAATTGTTATAATTCAATTTTTATTATCCTATAGTTCATATGTAAAACATCATTGTATATTCTAAGTCTTACCTTAAGAACATAATCTGTAACAACATTGGCTTCTTGTCCTTCTGTTGCTGCAGCCTAAACTCCACAAAACAATAAAATATATGATTAATTTTAACAAAATCAAGGTTCATTTTCACAAATGGATTGACAAGTTTCCTAATTAGATGTATCGTCTATTTCCAAAGATTATTGATTAAATTATTAATATCCTGAGGCTTGGAGACATAATTGATTTAGGAAAAATGACGTTGTATAACTAATCTCAAAATAATAGCCGAAAAAAATATATAGTATATCTTTTTTTTGTATATATATACATTATGTATGTTATATACAAAAATTATATAAATTTTATACGTTTTTCCGGTTATTGAATGTAAATAGTTTCTTGCACGGGCTGAACATGAAAAAAACCCCATAATTTATACTAATATACACTAAGAAAAACGGCAGTCTGATACACCAGGCATACAATCTATCCTAATATAGACTAACAATTTTTTAAACTATCTGTATAACTTGACTATGAAATGGCAAATTGTTTGGATAATGTCAAAACTTTTCATTTTTGTGTATGTGTGTGTGTTTCTTTTTACTTGTTTTTCCTTGTTGCTGCAATTTTAACATTTGAAGTAATCTAAAGTCAATATTGTAGTATGAATAAGAATAAATTACAACGGTTTTTGTTTTCTAAAGTCAATATTGCAGTATGTGTATATCTTTCCAATAGCTTTTTGTTTGCTTTTGCTAAATTTCTCTGTCTCCCACCTAGCTAGAGGTTGCTTTAGACTAATGGGGTCAAAATTGTAATATAGTCTTACTTTGTTAGCCACCTCTTTGGACCCAAGGAATTTTAAATATTACTCCACTAAACAGCTGTCCATTAATTAAAAAATTCATTTTTCCTGAACAGAGTACGTGTATACTAGTGGGTCTTTTTCTCTATTATATATGTGGGTCTTTTTCTCTATTATTTTAATTTATGTGAAAATATTTCCTTTTTAGTTCTGTGCCAAAAAGTTACTTATTTTATACCACAAAATCAAAAATCTTCTCTATTTTCTTAAATTACGTGCCCAATCAAATGGGTTCACATCAATTGAAACGAAATGAGTATTTATTATGTGGGGTCCGTCTGTTAAGAGATTGATATTTTTCTTTTTGTGGGTTGAAGATATTTCTACTAGTATTAAATCATTTTCACACAAGTATAGCTCCAGTCTAACCTTCATATAGATATCAATATCAGCATCTGGTTTGATATTAGCTGCTTTTTCTCTTCTTGACAATTCAGCTAACATCTCTGCAGGAAAAAACAATTTTAACATTTAATTTAAAATTTCTATTTTAACCACACAAAAAAAAATGGTAAAATACTAACCAAATCGAGAGCCAACGCCTTGACATCTTGCAGAAAACTCCAAAGTTTCTCTAACAGTCATTTCTCCAATATGCAAATCATGTTGACTAATATAAGCTGCTGTTCTTTGTGGCACAAATTCATGTAATTCATGTCCATTATATGACACCTTTCCCGTTACCTGATTTTACAAGAATTTTTTGTTTAATACTATGTTTATGTTTCTGGACATAAAAATAAACATAAATTAATGAGAAAGATAATTTTACCTTAAGAGCAGGATCAAGTTTTCCAGCCAAAGCTAATAACAAAGTTGTTTTACCAGAACTAGGAGGTCCCAAAAGTAGAGTCATTCTACATGGCTTGATAATACCACTAATATCCTTAAGAATACTCACTTCCCTCTTTCTACTTGCCAGAATATGCAAAGAGTTCAACAATGTCTACAACCAAATAATTAAAAATTAGTTCTAATTTTTTTTAATCAAAATAGTAACGAATTTATAATAAATAAAATGAAATTACTATCATCTTTTTACCTCAACAAAGTTAGTCATGAAGTTCAAAAATGTAGGCAACCCTCTACTTCCCACATATGCATCTGCATCAATATTTAGATGCTCATATCTCACTTCTATTGTTGGCAAATCAATTCCAACCCTGCAAATTAAAAAAAAAAATTAATAACTCAAAAAAAAAAAAAAACCCACTTAGTTATCCAAAAAAGGGATCTAAATCAGTAAACGAAAATAGACAAAAAGTTATTTTCCTAGTCTCGAGTTCTAGGAATGAAAAAACATTCGTGGGGAGTACCAGACACGTACAGAATTAAGATTTAAAGTTTATTGGTTTTAAATTAATAATTTGTATATATTTAAGATAAATACAAGATTAAAACTAAAAGATCATTTGCTCCGTATATCCAATTTAAATAAAAAATAAGAATAAGAAGTTTTTATTTACCTGTCAATTCTGTTCTTGAGTTTTAACAAGAACTTTTCATTATCTTCATCAGCAACTTTAACAAGTCTCTCAAGCAAATTCTTCCTTTCTTGAAAACCAAGATCATTAATATCAACTTCAGCAGCAGCACCTTGTGATCCAAACAAAAGACCTTTTCTTAATCTATCAAAAGTTGGAAGTTTTTCAAGAGCAGCCCATTTAAGTGCTTCTTCATCATCTTCATCTCTAGATGAACGTGAGAATATTTCTACACCATTATTTCTCCATATTGAATTGCTATTTGCCCTTAAACTCCCTCTCGTACTTCCTCTCAAACTACTCCCTCGCAAATTACTTAAATTTGCAGGCTCCATCTTGTAACCAAAACACTTAAATCACAACTTTAACCTCAATGCACTAAAATTTTTTTATTTTTATTTTTATTTTTGGTTGAGTGCAGAGAGATGTACTTCTCTCTGTATCAAAATGGTTAAAATGAAGTAAAGAATGAAGGCAAAGAAAAGAGTTGCTGTTTAAGTCTAAAGATAGAGAGGGTTTATATAGTCAGCTATTTCAAACTAGGCGGCTGCTAAATTTAATGAAGGTCAACATAAAAAGAAAAAGGAAATTTTTATATTTTAGTCCCTTAGAATTTGATGATTCTGATATCATAGTCCTTGTATCTTGATTTTTGTTAAGCACGTTTAACTTTTAACTAATTGGTATTTGCTTTTTTTATCCCTCTAACTGTTAATCTTAAAAAATTTAGGTAGTAAGTGCAAAACCATTACATTATCAATGTGTTATGTTATACTTAAAGTATTACTACAAATTTGAGAGTAATCTTGAAATAATTTTAATATGAAATACTTCATACATAGAACGACTAAAAGCACATCTATTATCTAATTGAGGGTGAAATGTGCTTGGCCAAATGTATCAAGGACTAAAAGTAAAATTTAGTAATGATTGAGAGACCAAAAGTACAATTATGCAAAATAAAATATATGTATTGTATTCATTGAAAATATAAACTACTTTTATTGGAATATTGATTTCTATAAGCATGTGGAGAGTACAGACAAAAAAAATTGAAAATTCCTAATGCCACTTTCTTTGAATCTTCATAATAACCACTTGCTTTAAAATATACTCCACTTGTTGAGCAGTTGCCTAAAATAATATACAAAAATAAAGAGGAATAAGGCTAATAAATGATGGTAGAAATGGAAGAAACAGTGTATGTATGGGGCATGGGGTCACTGATGACCTAATTGACGGTCTCAACCTGTAACTATTTCTCCGTTACAGACAATTAATTTGTTTTGGACACGTCTGTTAAGAAAATATTAAATTCTACGTAAAAATATATAATATGATTAAATTATTATTAATTAAATAATTAATGTAAGGAGTAATAAAATATTTTAGGAATATGTATATAAGGGTAAATCTGTAAAAGCAAATTGAATTTTTTTTTAATTATATGAATGAACACTTTTTTTTACCAAAATAAAAAAAATAAATTAATCACTTGTGGACGAAAAGAAACACACAGTGTGAACTTACTTTTGTCGACATTTATTACCTTTATCCATTCTTTTCTACTTGGGGTTGCCTTCTCTTTGATTGCATTTGCCTATCATTCTTGAATCTCGATTGATTTATTTCTCTGTTCCTACAAATGCCTATATTACTCCCCGGTTCCAAATATTAATCATTTTAGCAGATTACGTTTATTTTGAAAAATAGTGGACAGTTTGAAAAAGTCACTTATTTCTACCTTTAACATTTCAATTAGTGAAATGGTAATTACATAAGACAATTAAGGAGAGAAAGCAGTTTAGAAGATATATTTTTTATTAGAGCTAGCCCTTAAAGCTATTAATTTTCGTTTTAAAAAGATGTGCAATAACTTTAAACGCTGACATTATGTTGCAAATTAATGGTTTACAATGTCATAGCTTTATGTTTTGATGATCTAACAAACTTACTGTCAAAGAACCAGATAAGGAACCTAACACACTTGGTACATATCGCAAATAAACGGACTCCAGCTAATGTAAACTGCTACAACTTCAGAAGATAGAGAATCAACACAAGGACCTGATACCCTTGTATTTTCCTGACAGCAGTACGAAGTCAATTGTGCACAGTTGGAAAGTGACTTCCTGCACGGTACACAGAAATAGTGCAGCACAGTTCTGCAGTCACTTGTCCTTTGACCAACCAAGTGATGTCATCCAAATTGTATTAACAAGAGTATTACAACAAAACATCACTTGAATACTTAAGAATTCATTCAAGCGTTCAAGCACCTCACATTCAAGCCTTTAATTCTCAAGTGCATCAAGAACAAAGTTTAACACTACTACGGACTAGTTCCTAGAGCTAGTATTTTGTATGTCCTTAGTTGAGCTGTAACTTTTAATTGTTCTTCATTGTAATTCCTAGTTTGCTTATCTAAAAGCAGTACTTAGGAACCCCATGTAAAACCATAAACTTTTATTATTTCTGTCGTGACTAGTGTTAGTCATGAGTTAAAGTCTTTATAATAGGTGTATTGCAAAGTGACTTATAACATGTTATTACAAGTTAGTGAAGAATTAAGAGTTTAATTCCTAGATCGCATAGGTTTTAATATAAAGTTGCTCATAGTGAGTTGAAATCCTACTAGTGTAGGTTGTGGTTTTTAATACCCTTGAGCAGGGATTTTTCCACGTAAAACTCCATGTCTTATTCACTTACTATTTCATTAGATTCTCTGTAAAAACTCGTAGAGGACCTAGTCTCTTTATAATTTGGTGAACTCATATATTCTATCAATTAATGTCAGAGCGGGTTCTTTCTATCAGGCTAATACCTAGGAAGGATCCTTATGGCTGCTCCATCAAATTTTGAAGAATGTCAGTCTACGTATAGACCACCCAGGTTCAACGGGCAATACTATGGGTGGTGAAAAATAAGAATGCATAATTTTATCATGATAGAAGATTCTGAGTTGTGGGATGTTATATGTTGGAGATCCTTATGTCCCAACAAAGAAGGTTGGAGATCCTCCAGTGAGGACGCCAAATGCCAGGTAAGAATACAACGATGTAAATAGGAAAGCTTTGGAGAAAACTTTTTGTGCCAAGAATAATTTAGTGTGTGGCATAGGACTTGATGAATACAATATGATCTCAGCTTATCAATCGGCCAAAGAGATATGGGAAGCCTTGCAAATAGCACACAAAGGAACCACTCAAATAAAGCAATCTAAGATTGATATTCTTACCACTGAGTATGAGTTCTTTAGGATGAAAGACGATTAATCTATTCAAGACATGCACACAAGATTCACTTCCATTATAAATGAGTTACATTCACTAGGTGAAGTCATTCCCAGGAACAAGCTTGTAAGGAAAATTCTCAATATCCTGCCCAGTTCATGGGAGAGTAAAGTGAATGTTATTACTGAACCAAAGAACTTGCAGGAGCTAACCATAATGAGCTAGTTGGAAATCTAAAAACCTACTAAATGTAGAAGAAGATAGACAGTGAAAGAAGAGAACAAAAGAAGGAAAAGAACCTGGTACTCAAAGCTGAAAGCAATGACTCAAGTGAAGAGGATAGTGATATAGCTTACTTAACCAAAAGGTTTCAGAAGATGGTCAGGAGAAATGGAGGAATACTAAAAAAGGACAACTCCAGCAAACCAAAGAATTATGACCTCTGTCATAAATGTGGAAAGCCAGAGTATTTCATCAATCACGAAGCAAAAATACTTCATATACAAGTCTGATAAAGCATCAAAGAGGAACCTGGTTCCTGACAAACACTTCAAAAGGAAGAGATCTACTGACAATATTGTAAAGCAAGCTCTTGCAGCATGGGGTTATTCCTCCAGTGAGTCTGAAGAAGAAACCGATACAGGTGATAGTTCTATGATGGCAGTTGAAAGTGAAGGAAATGAATATGATTCAATATTTGCTTTGATGGCTCAATCAGACGACGATGAAGATGATGACAATGATGAGGTAAACTTCAGGGATATTCAGAGAAATCTGAAAATCCTACTCCTCTAAGAAACTCATGTCATTAAGAAATATATTAATTGATGCCTATTATAGTCTTGTAGCTGATAAAGATTCATTGACCATAGAGCTAGGAGAAGCTGAACAAACTAGAGATGATTTGGTAGTGTGTGTAGTTGATCTGAAGGAAACCATAAGCAGTCTGGAGAATGAAATGGTGGTTCTAACTAAAAGAATTGCTAGTGCAGAATATGAAAGAGATGATTTGGTTGTTGTAGCGTTGACTTAATAGAAACCATTGAGAATTTCAGTAAAGAAAAAGAGGCCTTAGTGGAGAAAGTGAATGCTATTGAGCAGGAGAGAGATGAACTTTTAGTAGTGATTATTGACTTAAGGGAAACAATAGAGGAACTTGGAGCTGAGTGTAGGCAGGGAATAGGGTTTCAAAAAAAAAAGAAATCTTTATAACCCTCACAACAAATATGTTACTATACCCGATAATTAGTTGTGCACCCACTGTGAGAACAATGTGCATTTCAAAGAAAATTACCAAGCCAAGGTTCAGTCTCTGCAAAAAAACAAAGTTTTTGCTGAGAGAGTAACTGCTGAAAAGGGACCAGGTGCTACTCATAAAAAACGCATGTTACCTATATGGACTAAAAGAACACTCATTCATCATCTTGCTTATTACAAGGGACCCAAACTTGCTTAGGTTCCTAAATCTAATCTGTGATCTCCTTGTGTAGGGAACAGTAAAAGGAAGCAATCAATAATAGTTCATGGACAATGGATGCTTAAAGCGCATGAATAATATACTATGGACTTTTCTTTCACTAAAACCCATGCAAAGAGGGAGTGTATTCTTTGAAAATGGAAAAGGGGGGTACATTCTTGGTGTTGGAAAAATTGAAAAGTCACTCACTCACTCAATTGAGAATGTGTACTATGTTAATAACCTTAAGTACAGTCTCTTAAGTGTCTCTCAAATTTGTCATAAAGGAAGCATGATGGAATTCTTGTCCAAGACATGCACAGTTACAAATATGGTAACTAGTGAAGTGGTACTTGTGGCCAAAAGATACAAGAACGTCTATGTTGCTGATTTTGAGTCTCTACAAAGTGGTGATATGAGTCGCTTGAGAGCTGTTAATGATAGTGTTGAATTGTGGCACAAAAGACTAGGGCACACAAGTTTCTCTCTACTGAATAAGTTGATTCAGAAGGACCTGGATCGTGGTCTGCCAATGTCAAAGTTAAAAGAACACAAAGTCTGTGATGCGTGTGCTAGAGGGAAGCATGTTAAATAGTAACTCAAATTAAAGAAAGATGTCAGCACCTCAAAACCACTTGATCTCCTTCATATGGATTTATGTGGCCCTATGAGAATGCAAAGAAGGGCAGGAAAAAGATATATCTTTATGATAGTGGATGACTACTCCAGATTCACTTGGACTCTATTTCATAGAACAAAAGATGAAACCTTTGAAGTCTTCCTAGCCTTTATGAAGAAAATCCAAGTGAAGATGGAAATAAGAGTAGCATAAATTAGATCAGATCAAGGACCAAGTATGACAATGCCAATTTTGATGAATTCCTTAACGAGAATGGCGTTACTCACAACTTCTCTCAGCCCCAAGGACTCCCCAGAAAAATGGAGTTGTGGAAAGGAAGAACAGAACTCTTGAGAAAATGGCAAGAACAATGATGATCGACACTGGGATTGCTAAGAACTTTTGGGCTAAAATTGTCAACATTGTCTGCTACTTGGTGAACAAGTGCTTGATCAAGTCTCTCCTGAACCAAAATCCCCTATGAGTTGGTGAATGGATGGAAGCCCAAACTAACTCACCTAAGAATATTTGGGTGTAAATGCTATGTTCTCAACAATGAAAAGAATCAGCTCGAAAACTTTTATGCCAAGAGTGATGAAGGAATCTTTTTGAGGTGCTTTTCTCAAAGAAAAGCTTACAATATATACAATAAACGGACCCAGTGTGTTGACAAAAGTGTTCGCGTAATCTTTGATGAGTCATATCCCTCCTATGAGAAAATCAACATGGATGATCAAGATGGAGAGCCTTTGCTAGTTCCAGGTGAAGTCATCAACATGACAAATGGAAAGGCAGACATGATGAGTCAAATGAATGAGCCAAGTAAAGACAATGCATTCTCCTCATCAGCCAGAGAGGAACCAGGTAACATAATTACAATAACTGAAGCTGAAGGCAGAGTGGTTGATGCAGTGCAAAGTACTCTATAGGTAGCTGAGAGAAGAATGCAAGGGAACCAGTTAGATCTACCTAGCTCCTCTACATATGACGCATAAATGCCCAACTAGAAACACAAAAGCTCCAATCCTCTTGATAATATAATTACCCTCTAGATTCTAAAGTGTAAACCAGATCAAAAGCCAGAAATTCACTTGCCATCTCAGCCTTTCTTTCCCAAATAGAACCCAAATATATCAAGAAACTCTTAAAAGATGCAAACTGGATTACAACTATACAAGATGAGTTGCATCAGTTCGAAAGGAACAATGTATGGCACCTGATACCTAGACCCTCTGATCGAACCATCATAGAAACCAGGTGGGTATTCAGGAATAAGCTTGATGAACATGGAAACACTACAAGGAATAAGTCTAGGCTAGTGGTTCAATGTTACAATCAGGAGGAAGGAATTAATCATGATGAGACGTTTGCTCTGGTTGCTCGCATGGAAGTTATCAGAATCCTAATTGCCTTAGCATCACAAAAGGAATTCACTCTGTTCCTAGTGGATGTTAAAAGTACATTTCTAAATGGATTTCTTAAAGAAGAAGTCTATGTAAATAAACCTCCAAGGTTTGAATGTCATGAACACCCTGAATATGTGTTTAAGTTGGACAAGGAACTGTATGGGTTAAAGCAAGCTCCTCGAGTTTGGTATAAAAGGCTGTCAAAGTTTCTCTTAGAAAATGCTTTTACAAGAGGAAAATTGACAACACCTTGTATCTGAAGAAACGAGGTAGGAACCTGCTCATCGTTCAACTATATGTTGATGATATCATTTTTAGGGCAACAACTGATTCACTGTATGAAGAATTTGCAAAACGCATAGGAAGTGTGTTTAAAATGAGCATGATGGGAGAGTTAAACTTCTTTTTGGGTATTCAAGTTTATTAGTCTACTAAAAAGTACATTCATCGGCTAGCAGAAGTACATTAAGGATCTCCTAAAGAGGTTTGATATGGAAGCATCAAAACTGATCGACACTCACATTGCCACTACCACTCGACTGGACATGGATGAATCCGACTCTCCTATAAATCAAACCATGTATATATGCATTATTGGGTCTCTTCTCTACCTCACTGTGAGCAGACCTGATATTGTCTTTAGTGTAGGTCTATGTACAAGGTTTGAGTCAAACCCTAAGGAATCGCATCTGAAGGCTGCAAAAAGCGTTTTGAGATATCCTAAGGGAACACATGACCTGGTCCTATACTGCCCCTCAGGTGACAATTTTAATCTTATTAGGTATGCTGATGTTGATTATGTATAATACGTTATAAATGTCTTTTCCTTATGTTTTGATGATCTAACAAACTTACTATCAAGGACCGGATATGAAACCTGACACACTTGGACTATACTGTAAGATTAATGGGATTTCAGCTCAATGTGAACTGCTATAGCTACAGGAGATAGGAAACCAAGCAAGAACCTGATACCCTTGTGGTTCTCTCATAGTAGTACAAAGTCAATTGGACATAGCTGGAAGCGACGTAACCGCCTGCACTGTATTTGCATGCACTGTACTGTTTCCAGTGTCCACTTATTCCTTGACCAACTAAAGTGCTTACATCATTTTAATTGATGTCATCAAGGTGTATAAACAATGAGTTTATATCAAAACATCACTTGAACATTTCTATTTCTCATTCAAGCCTTTTGCAAATCAGAGAAATTAATTCTCACGAGCTTGAATAACAAAGTTTAACGCTACTACGGGCCAGTTCCTAAAGTTAGTATTTTGTTGTACTTAGTTGAGTTGTAACTTTGTGATAGTTCTTATTGTATCTCCTAACTTCTTACTCAGAAATGTTGATTCGAAACCCTTTTGTAAAATCCATAACTCTCTGAGTTTATGTTGTGACTAGGTTTAGTCATAAGTTAAAGTTTTTGTAACTAGAGAGTGACCAAGTGTCTTGTGGTGAGAGTATCACAAGTTAGCTAAAATCCTTATAACTAGAGAATGACAAAGTGGTTTGTGGTGAGAGTACCACAAGTTAGTTGAGTTGAATCCTTCGTAATAGAGTTATTACAAAGTGGCTTGTAATAGGTGTTTACAAGTTAGTGAAGTTGAAAGCCTACAAGTGTAAGTCGTGACTTTTGTCCCCTTGAGTTGGGATTTTTCCACGTAATCCTATGTCTCATTTACCTACAGTTTTACTAGCATTCTCAGCATAATCTCATAGAGGACCAGGTACTCTACTGTTTGGTGGACTTATACAAACTAACAATGCAGGTTATCTTGTGGACAGGAAAAGTACTTCAGGAATGGCTCACTTTCTAGGATCATATCTCTTTTCATAGGGTACAAGGAAGCAAAACTCGGTGGCTCTTTCAACAGCTGAAGCGGAATATGTAGCTACAGCTTCCTGCTGTGCTCAACTCTTATAGATCAAACAACAGTTAGAAGATTTTGGTGTGTACATTGATTGTGTGCCTCTTCTATGTGATAACACCAGTGAACTCAATATGGCCAAGAACCCAGTTCAACACAAAAGAACCAAGCACACTGATGTTAGACATCATTTTCTAAGAGACAATATGGAGAAATGACTTATCTGTATGAAGTTATGCAGTACAAAAGACCAAATTGCAGATATCTTCACCAAAGCATTGAGTAGAGAACATTTTGAAAGAAATAGGCTGGAGCTGGGGCTAATAAAGCCAAATTGAGAACCCGATTCCCATCACTTGGCTATGAAAGTCACATTCAGGTAATATTAACTAAAGTATTTTCTGGCCAGGTCTAACTCACGTTGCAGGTGGAAACGCATGATGATTATAGAAGCTGTAGATACACTCCATGGATGGTACAAGAGGATTGAAATTTTCAAAGATAGGTCAAGAACCTGGTTCTTGTACCACATGTTAGTAGTCCTGTGCTTTTTTCATACGTATCTTTAAAAGGTGCAAAAAATCAAGTGCCATGAAATAAACCTTTTCAGAACTTGCTATCACGTCTTTTCATTTCTAATCCCTTCATCTCCCTCTGAAACGTTGCAAGTCCAACACTACCTCCGTTTCAGAACTTGTTTCTTTCTCTCCCATATAATTATCTCTTCTCCCATTAAAACTGTGTGAAAGAAGGAGAGATCATTTTCCTCTCTTCAGTCCTTCTCCAAATTCTCAATGTTATCTTTACCATGGCTGAAAATCAACCAATAATCCCTTCCTTAGTTGAGAAACCCCTTGATTCTTCCATCTCCGATGAACCACCTTTCACAATCCTCATCTCAACCACTAAAAACACCTCCAAACCAGAGTCTCCTACACCCTCTAGTTCTCATGCGACTATCTCAAACCTCTCTTTCACTCCAAATAATGAGAACTTTGAAACCCCAAAATTTCATAATCCTTCATCTCTATCGCCTGAGATTCTCACCGACCAAAAGAAGGGTGGAGAACAAGGTACCTTTTTGCGGGAAGTAGAGGTTTCAGAGGTTGTCTTTGAACAGTCTTCAGTTGTTCCCATTTCTGCGTTCATGGAACCCATGGAGTCTTAAGACAAAGGAAGCCATAGAAAACATATTGGCCATATCTGTTGATGGCATAGTGTATGGGGTGATTTCTTCGGTGCCTAAGTCCTAGAGAAAAGAGTCACTATTGTTAGAGGAAGCTGGAGTTGTGGTGCTTTTTGAAACTTTTGAAGCAAAAGAGACTACTGGGAACTCTTTTGAAGGACCTGACCCTTTCCTTGAGGAAACATGTAAAGGATCCTCTTCCCAGTTTAGTCTTGACCATGCTCTCTCTTCACACTCCGCTGTTGAGCCCTTGGAAATATTGGTTCCTAGTATGAGGTCCAGTGATGAAGAGGCTCAAGACAATATTCTTTTGGATGCGTTTACTGCCAAGAGAAAGGCAGTAACCCCTCCTAAGCCTTCTTCTAAGTGACCTACTACTAGGTTACAAGCAAAAGAGGATTTTGAGTTTGCACTACACATGAGCAAAAGGAGTAGTAAGAAAAAAAAAGAAGAGGTTGGTGAAAATTTAAAAAGTGGTATGTGACAAAGACATTCCTATGGTGGAAGTGGATAAGGAAGCAGCCGACAAACCCAGTTCCTTGGGGAAAAAATCTCAGAACAAGAAGAAAGAGGATAGTGTTGTTATGCCAAGTTCAACATTAGTAAAAATTGGTGGAAATTTGAAAGAAGTAATGACTGACCAGTCATTGTCTGATAAGGATGTCAAGTCAAGTGGAAAAGGCAAATGTAGTGTGAAGTCTGGAAAGAGGAAGGTGGAAACTATGAGGAAACCTGATTCTGCAAAGAGAAGGAAGCGTGACGGCCTGCATGCTAAAGAATGACTGAGGTACCAAAAGGTCTTGTGGGGTCGCACTTTTGACCCAACAATCTCTAAAATGGTCGGAATAAGTCAAATAGTTGAGATGGTCGAGTTTCAACAGCGGGGACATCTTTTCAAGTGGATGTACCCAAGGTCTATGAGGATGAGGTCCAAAGCTTCTATGTCGACCTCTTTCCTACTGACACTGACCATATATGTGCCTTAGTTAATGGAGTGGATATTGTGTTATATACTGCTTAGCTCAGGGACATTCTTAAGGTCCGTGCTGCTGGTAAGTCTTCTGTGAAGAATGTGTGTGGGTCAAATTTTAGAAATTCTAATGTGAAGGAAAGTGCAAACCAGCAGGGGAACAAGTTCACAAGAAAGACTTGCTTCTCGTTTATCAGTTATTGTTCGAGCTAGAGAACAAGGTTATTCTACCCCGTATTGCAAAAGAGGTCTATTACTTACAAATCTGATTTATTTCTGATAGAAGCATTAGATGGGTTTAAAGATATAAATTTCCTTCCGTCATGATTGAGCATATGCAGAAGGTGGCGACTTTCAAGGATGAAAACCACGGTCTTCTATGGATTTTTCTCATGCACGTCTTTAAGTTCTTCAAAGTTCCCTTGGGACAGTTCAAAGTAGGGACTAAGAAGCAGACTTTCTTTCAAACTACTTGGGAGGAAGGCGAGTGTATTGAAAGGAATGGAGAGGTAGGCAAAACTTTGAAAATCTCTCAGCTTATCAATGCTCAAAATAGGGCTACTGAGGAGATTCACAAGTTGAAGGCAAGTTTGCCATACTGGAGAGTCAACATGCCCAAGGGATCCCAGGGTCATATGAGGAGATAGCTCGTCTGACCAAAGAAAATGTCGATCCTCGAGAACAAGTGGATAGCCTAAAGCAGAAACTGATCAATGAGGAAATGTGGGTGAATGCCCGAATAGATCTAGTTCTCAACACCCTTGTTGCAGCCTCCAAACCCTCTCCTCATATTTCCCTTAGGCAGCCCTTTCAATGACCAGTTTCTGGATTTTCTGTTCTTGTTTTGATGACTTTGGCAGTGCATCAAGAACAAAGTTTAACACTACTACAGACTAGTTCCTAGAGCTAGTATTTTGTATGTCCTTAAGAGTTGTAATTTTGTAATTATTCTTCATTGTAATTCCTACTTTGCTTATCTAGAAGTGTTACTTAGGAACCCCTTGTAAAACTATAAACCCTTAGTATTTGTGTTGTGAATAGAGTTAGTCATGAGTTGAAGTCTTTGTAATAGGTGCATTGCAAAGTGGCTTGTAATAGGTGTATTACAAGTTAGTGATAATTTAAGAGTTTAATTCCTAGATTGCATAGATTGTAATCTAAAGCTACTCATAGTGAAGTTGAAATCCTACTAGTGTAGGTCGTGGTTTTTTATCCCCTTGAGCAGGGATTTTTCCACGTAAAACTCCCTATCTTATTTACTTACTGTTTCATTAGCATTCTCAGTAGAAACTCATAGAGTACCTGGTCTCTTTTTAGTTTGATGGAGTCATATATTCTATCACAGATGGAATATTAAATCACGTAATAATATAAGGAATAATTTGTTTTTTCAAGGGATGTCAACTTAATGTTAATATCACGGGGAAGTCCTGAAAGACTTAAACTTTCTCTTCAATTTTCTACTCTTTGATTAAATTTGGTATTCGCATAAATTGAAGCCATTTACTTGTGACCAATTAAACGTTGAGAATTTGAGATTAACCAACTAATAACGGCAAGTTCCATTAAGTTAATCAGTTTCAAAAATCTCCTAATGAATCAATAATTTCTTATCCATATGCTTAAACCCTCTGCTTAAAGTGGACCGGGGGAAATACCATACTAGGTCAAGTTTCTGGGAAATTAAAAGTATTTTTCTAAAATAAAATAAAAAAGCATTTATTTCAGTGGAATGAAGTGTTTGTTCATTCTTTCATCAGAAACACTTCTGGAACCTTAGAAGCACAATTGTCGCTCCAGTATTGACAAAAAGACTTTTCTAATTATACATGCACAAAGTCAGAAAATGCTACTCTCTAAAATTATTTTTTGGAAAAAGGTTTCTAACAAAAAGTACTTTTAAATTAAATAAGCAAATCTCTGAAAGTTTGATCAAACATACGGTACGAAACAAATGGTCCCGGCGTCTAAATTATTATATTATTAGTGTATTAGCTAAAGGATTATAAAATTCAGTCCATAGTTCCACTAAAACTTTTGTTCAAAACATAACATAATACTTCTATTTTAAGTATCTAGTCCTATTTGACCTAATTATTTCTCCGAATTAAAAGTTTAGCAGACTAAAATTCCAATCCCCTTTTGTATTTATCCTTAATATTATAAAAAAAACAAACCAATTGAATCAGTTTCGGAAGACTGTCAGTTTTAAGTGACATTTCTTTGTCCTTTTTTTATTATTATTGGAAATGGATGATATTTGGTCCTTTTGCTTTTGTTAAGTTGGAAAACATATAAGTATGTAAAACTTAAAATAAGACTTGGTCCAAGTGGAAGTAATTTTCGTAACTTCTGATTGGTCATGAGAATTATATTAATATCCAAAAAAAAAAGGGCGAAGAATTAAAAAAAAGTGGTGGATGGATATTTTCCTCTCTTCTAACTTTGGAATTCTATGTTTTCTTGTTTTCACGTGTAAATAACAGGCGTATTCTGACTTAGAATATGACACGTTTGGTCTACTTGCCCCGAAACTCTGCCCGACCCGACGATGACATCATTGACGGTCTCAACTTGTTAGTTGTATGCTAGGGTGAAGTAGGAACTTATTTTTGTCGACATTTATTACCTTTATTCCTCATCTTTGATTGCATTTGCCTATCATTCTTGAATCTTGATTGACTTATTTCTATGTTCATACAAATGCATAAAGAATTTACTATCTCCGCGGTGAAAACCTAAAAAAATATTTCGTTTGTACCTTTTTAGTTGTCATATTTCATTTCTAGAGTCAATTTGATTACTTTTTAAAATTAAATTAGATTATATTTATTTAATACATTAAAATTAAAATTTAAATATTTAACAACTATATGAAGTAATATAAGTTGTAATTCTTCCCATATCAATATGATTAACGAAAATATAAACTCCTTTCACGTGAATGCTTGTACTTGTCACGACCCAAAATCCATTAAAGGTCGTGATGGCGCCGGACACCGTTATCACGCAAACTAACAATTAAATACTTTATTTAGGTCTCTTTTTAATATTGTTGAAATCATAGTATTACTTCAATTAAATAGTAGAAGATGGAAAAATTTAGAGTAAATAATAATATTTTTCACAATCTCAATACTGAATAACTCATAATCATCCCAAAATTCGGCGTCACAGGTGCATGAGCATCAATTAGAAAAAATAAAATAAATATATTATTTGTCCGGAATACAACTTGTACATGAGAGAGAGAGAGAAATGTAAGTACTCTAAAGGAGGCTGTGCTAGTTGTGGATCGTAACATAAGTTGTAGCCCACCTAGGTCCCCGCGTCAACCATGCCGCTGCTCCCACAAGGCCACTAGACATACATATACATGTATAATAAAATATACATCAAGTGTAGTATAAGAACAAAAACAACGCATATCCAATAAGTATCCCGTCTAACCTCGAAGAAGTATTAACGAGGGGTCGTCTCCGACACTTACTACGAGCTACAAATGAAATGGCAATGATATGATTTAAACATTAGTTATATAAAACGGATGTAAGCTCATTATTTTGAAGTAAGCAAGCAATTCTTTTATAATTAAGAAATCTCCAATTTATTTATTGTCATTTGACAATAGCCAATGAGGAAGTGTCATTTATTATGAATTCCAAGGCAATCTATTAAATCATGCGGAAGTCATGTCAAGGTCGTACAACCCGATCTAATATAAATATTTAAATTGTGCATTGCCGAGGATCGAACAGCACATACCAACATCTAAATATAAAATGTGCAATGCCGAGAGTCGAATAACACGAACCATAAATACATCTAGTTAACATGCCGACGCGAACGACCCGCTACCATGAGAGTAGTGAAAAAATACCCCGCTCGTGAAAATATATTTGTGACGCGATTACACATAGTATTTATTATTATTATTATTATTATTATTATTATTATTATTATTATTATTATTATTATTATTATTATTATTATTATCATTATTTTCAACATATGATAAGTCCCAAAATCCTCAATTTCAACTTTTTTCAAGGCATTTAAAAAGCATACTCGATCTAAATTTCTTTCAAGGCAAATATTAATCAAATCAAATAACGGTATCAGCAAATCATGGTGTAAATCTAGAACTACACGGACATAGGCATAATTAGTACCTATATACCGACTCTCGTCACCTCGTGCGTACGTATTCCCCCACAAACAGAAATATATATTAATTTAGCTCACATATGGGGTTAATTCCCTAGTACAAGGTTATAAATGAGACTTAGCTCCCTCTGAAGTTCCATAACCGGCTCCGAAACCTTTCAGACAACTCAAACCGTTGTCCAACGCTCCAAAATTAGTCAATAAGTGAGCAAATCCATAAATATTCACTCTGATACTCATTATAATCCTATTTACAATATTTCTCGACTCTGTCTGAAAAGTCGACAAAACCACCATCGGGCCCGCGTGCCTCGATTCCATAAAATTTTGAAGGTAAACTTTACCTATAATCCCACAAACTCAAATATATATTTTATTCTAAATTCCATGTCTAGTTTTCTAGTTAAAATCTAAAAATATTAATTTCTATGTTTCTACCAAAACCCCACAAAATTTTTACAATTTTTCATATTTAGTCCTTATACAAACCATGTATTTAACCTATAATAGGTGAGAATCACTTACCTTGACATAGATGATGAAAATAACCCTTCCAAGAGCTCTAAAAATCGCCCAACCAAATAAAAAATAGATGAAAAATGGCCAAATCCCATCTTTAAAACAATCTGCCCAGGCCAGGCCCTTCTTCGCGTTCGCGATCAAAGCCTCGCATTCGAGAATGCTGCAGACACCACTTCTCCGCGTTCGCGGCTAGAGCTCTGTGTTCGCAAAGGCCAAACTACTCCAGGCCCCCACCCCGCTTTCTTCTTCGCGTTCGCGACCTATGTGTCACGTTCGCGTAAGCTTCCTTAGGCAACCCTCCATGTTCGCGACCTCCGCCTCGCGTTCGTGAAGGTAAAAACCTAGCTGCCTCAAATTCTTCTTCGCGAACGGGGACACTCTTCGTGTTCGCAATAAAGGAAACCAGATACCAGCAACATCAATCCAAAAAAGCCTAAAATAATCCGAAACCTTCCTGAATCACACCCGAGACTCCTAGGACCCCGTCCAATCATATAAACCAGTCCCACAACATAACCGGTCCTGCTCGAGGCCTGAACTCACATCAAACAACATCAAATTCATGAATCACACCCAATTCGAGCTTAATATACTTTAGAGCTTCAAACTCCTACATTTGATGTCGAAACCCATCAAATCTCGTTCGATTGACCTAAAATTTTGTGCATAAGTCACATTTGATATTATGAACCTACCCCAACTTCTGAAATCGAAATACGATTTCGATCGAAAAGTCCACTCCTGGTCAAACTCGTCAAAAACCTTCAAATTTATAGCTTTCGCCAAATGACCCCAGAATCACCTATAGACTTCTAAATCCACTTTCGGCCGCAGTCCTAATACTAGAATAACCATATGGAGCTATTCCTAGACTCGAAATCCCAAACGGACATCAATAAAATTGAAATACACCTCAATTCCAAATTTATGAAAATCTTCTAAAATGCCAGCTTCCACAATTGGCACTGAAATGCTCCTAGGTCATCCAAAACCCGACCATGACATATGCCCAAGTCCAATATCATCATACGAACTTGTGAAACCTTCAAAATCCTGATTTTGAGGCCATTTATTCAAATATCATACTTTAGTCAATTCTTCCAACTTAAAGCTTTCAAAATGAGAATTTTCTTTCCAATTCAACTCCTAACTTTCCGAATTTGAGTTCCGACCTGGCGTACAAGTCATAATATCTGAAGTGAAATTGCTCATGGACTCAAACCACCAAACGGCACGCTAGAGCTTAAAACGACCGGTCAGATCGTTATAGTACTACCTTTATTTTCAATTATTAGTCATTTTATGGAATAGAATTTATCTGAAAAATAGTTGATGCTTTATTAAAAGAGAAATGTCACTCATAGTTTTTTACTGAATCTAGCTATAATATTTTAAGTAGTAAATTAATAATTAAATAAAGACAATCAAGAGAAAATAAAGGATAATTTGGATAATACTCTAATGATTTTTTTTTTATAAACAAAGAAACTTTAACCAAGTATAATTGTACATTCAACAAACAAAAACAAGATTTGGATATCTATACAAAATTGCTAAATCCTAGTAAACTTTTAGCTAAGATATTCATGTACTACACTCAAAATCTAATTATGATTAGTATACGAGGTATTTTCTACATGTTCTTAAATAACTTTATATTTCTCTCTTACCAAATAAGATACATCTACTAGTGTCATTCGAAAGATTTTCTGAAGGAGTATGCAAAAATCTATGGCACCCTATGCAAATTTCATATTGACAAATCATGAGAGAGATGTTGGATATATAAGTAGACAAGCCTTAAATTTTAGTGACGTATTTTAAAGTCGTGCGGGCCTAGATCCAAAGTGGCCTATATTAGTAGTTGGTTGGGTTGTTACAAGTTGGTATCAGAGCCTAGGTTATTCCTTTAACTAATGAAACACACATCGTAAAATCTCAATTATGATTATGTAGCCTGTTATTTTTATAATCGTGATTTTGTGAGGACATAATAGGACGTGTCTTTTCTTCTTTCTTATTCCTATGTGCATGTGGTGATGGAAAAATAATTTTGATATCTCAATAAGAAATATTCCAAAACTAAGTCTGGATTTATTTTCTTACAATTATATTAGTGAGTAATTATTATAATAATTGTATTAAATATATTTGTAACAGAAATTAATTTAATTTTGAATTTACTTTGGATAAATTAAATCTATTTATTAAATGCTCATTAGTGTGAAACGTTTCAATCGGTTGGCTTTCAATTCTTTAAGAGCCTTAATGGCCTTAAGATTCTAATGGTTGCCAACATTCTGATTTCATTTCATAAGTCATAACATTTGAAGCTTACGTTTTTGAAAAGTTTAAAAACCTTTATGGCTTTGACAAGATTTTAACGTTTTAAATATTTTTAATAGTTTGACTATTGATGGCTTTCAATAGCTGTTTTGGCATTTATGGTGTTGCACTCTTAATGAAATATTTTGACTGAGAATTCATGACATTAAATACTTAATGAATTTTATGGGTTATTCATTTTCAGATGTCCATTTTCTTGGACTATATATAAAGCTATTTATTTGTGTTGATGGAGTAGTGTGAAAAAAGCTAAAAATCTTTTCTTTCCTTTTCTTTGTGCTGGGTTTTCTTCTCATTAAAATTTTGTTGTTTCTACTCCTAGTTATTCTGGAAGAGCTTGTTGAATCCTGGGGGATACGCCCAATATTATTCATCTCGGTGTGGACGAAATATCCTTAAGGACAATGTCTTTAACACGCCTCAAGCTAAACCTTTTATTCTCCATAATCATCCAAATTTTTACAACAATCTTAAGGATATTTCACGTTGTTATTATGGAGAATAACGCTGCTAATATTGTTGTTGATGCTACTACTACTGCTGCACCAATTGTTTATGTTGTTGTCTTTTGTGGAGATAATTTTAACCGCAAGCGCGATGTTATTGACAAAGGAAAAGAAATTGCTAATAGAAGCATTCTTGTGAGGGAGAACAACCGTCAGAGAAAATCAAGTAAAAAGGGCCGACCCAGTTCAATACCCACTTCGTGGGTGTCTGGGGAAGGGAATACTCTTCTAGCCGGCCGGCCCTTCAAGTAACAGGTATGATAAAAGAAATGGTTATAAGCCCAAAACCAACAACCAACCTGGCCTCTATGATGCTCAATGCCGGAAAAGAGTTGGGAATGACAATCTCACTAAGGCTAAAGTAAATTTGACTGAAGCCAAAATGGATGATATAATTATTGCGGTTGTTTCCCAAGTGAACCTTGTGGCCAATGTGAAAGATTGGGTGTTAGATTCTGGTGCCACTAGGCACATATGTGCTAACAAGAAAGACTTTGTGTCTTATACCCAAGTTGAGGAGGGAGAAGAAGTTGTCTATCTTGGTGACTCAAGAACAGCTCCAATTCTTGGAAAAGGCAAAGTTCTTCTCAAACTCACATCTGGTAAAACTTTGACATTGAATTACGTGTTACATGTTCCTAGTATCCGAGCCAATTTGGTCTCTGTGGGATTATTAGGAAAAGTGGGGGTGAAGGTTGCTTTTGAATCTGATAAGGTCGTGTTGACCAAGAATAATAATTTTATTGGCAAGGGATATTATAACCATGGCTTGTTTGTACTCAATGTTATCAATAAAAATGCTAGTACTTCTGCTTGTTTGATTGATTCTTTTAATTTATGGCATGCTAGATTAGGACAAATTAGTTTATATTATATTAAAAAAGGCATCCTGAAGGTCTTATTTCAAATATTAATTTTTTGAATATTGATAAGTGTAAAGTTTGTGCAGAAGCTAAACAAACTAAGAAATCATGTGCTTCAGTATTTAGAGAATCTGAATTGTTAAGTTTAATACATACTGATTTAGGAGACTTGAAACAAACTATGACTAGAGGAGGGAAAAATTACTATATGATTTTTATAGACGATTTCTCTAGATATACAAAAGTTTATTTGTTGAGAAATAAAGATGAAGCATTTGATAAGTTTTTAATTTATAAAGTTGAAGTAGGAAATCAATTGAATAAGAAAATCAAAAGAATTAGATCTGATAGAGGTGGTGAATTTATTTTGTTGAATGATTATTGTGAGAAAGAAGGCATAATTCATGAGATAACTCCGCCATATTCTCCACAATCAAATGGTGTAGCGGAAAGGAAAAATAGGATTTTAAAGAAAATGATGAATATCATGCTTGTTAGTTCTGGTGCTCCGGATAATCTTTGAGGTGAAGCCATTTTATCTGCTTGTCATTTACAAAATAGAATTCCTTATAAGAAAACCGGTATAACTCCTTATGAGTTATGGAAAGGGTATCCACCTAATTTGAAATATTTGAAAGTGTGGGGGTGCCTTGCTAAAGTTATGTTGCCTGATCCTAAGAAAAGAAAAATAGGATCTAAAACATCTGATTGTATGTTTATTGGGTATGCTGAAAGCAGTGCAAGCATACAGATTTTTAGTAGTCAAAAGTGATGTACTTGAAAATAATACTATTGTTGAAACAAAAATGCTGAATTTTTTGAAAATATTTTTCCTTTAAAATTTGAGAAAAATATTGATGCTCCTATTATTCCAAGCGATAATATTTCACATTTTACAATTATTCAAAATGATTTTAAAAGTGAGGATTTAAGAGAAGCAAAAGATCAAGGAAAGAAAAATCTTTTGGTAATTATTTTTATACTTATCTTGTGGATAATGATCCTTTAACATATTCTGAAGCTATTGATGTGGAATTAAGTTCAATTTTACAAAATAAAACTTGAATTTTAGTTGATTTACCTCCGGGAGCTAAATCCATTGGTTGTAAATAGATTTTTAAGAAGAAACTTAATCGGGATGGTTCCACTGATAAATACAAAGCTAGACTTGTTGTAAAAGGTTTTACCCAATGGATGTTAAAACTGCTTTTTTAAATGGTGATTTGGAGGAGGAAATTTACATGGAGCAACCTGATGGTTGTATAGTGTCTGGCCAAGAAAATAAAGTATGTAAATACCTAAAATCTTTGTATGGTCTAAAGCAAGCGCCTAAACGGTGGCATGAAAAATTTGATCAAGTATTAATTAATGATGATTTTTCATCAATCAAATTGGGTAAATGTGTTTATACAAAATATGTGGATGGTACATGTGTTATTATTTATCTTTATGTGGATGACATGCATATTTTTAGTTCTAGCCTTGATTTGGTACATAAAATTAAATTTTTCTTGTCTTCTAATTTTGAGATGAAAGACATGAGAGAAACTAATGTTATTTTAGGCATGAAAATTATAAGAGATGGCAATAGTTTGATGTTGACTCAAGAACATTATATTGAGAGAATTCTTAAAAAGTTTGATAATTTTGATGTGGTACCTGTAACCACTCCGCAAGAATAAGGAAGATGCTGTAGATCAAAATAAATATGCTCAAGTTATTGATAGTCTAATGTATTTGATGAATTTTACTAGACATGATATTATATATGTTGTGTGTAGATTGAGTAGATATACTCAAAACCCAAGTCATGATCATTGGGATGCATTAGTAAGAGTAATGAAATATTTGAGAGGTACCATAAACTATGGTATTAAATATAGTGAAGTTTCACTGTACTAGAAGGATACAATGATGCTAACTGGATCTCTGATTCAGATGAGATAAAATCCTCTAATGGTTATGTATTCACCCACGGTGGGGGTGCTGTGGCATGAAAATCAGCTAAACAATCAATGATAACTAGATCTACCATGGAATATGAGTTTGTGGCATTGAAATTAGCTGGCAATGAGGCTGAGTGGTTAAAGAACCTTTTGGCAAGTATTCTACTAGGAATAAAACCGACACCTTCCGTGTCGATGCATTGTGATTGCCAAGCTGCAATAGTCATTGCTAAAAATAAATTCTTCAATGGAAAGAGTAGACATATACGATTGAGACATAATGTTATAAAGCAGCTACTGAAAGATGTAATTATTTCCATAGATTATGTGAAGTCAGAAGTGAATTTGGCCGATCCTCTGACTAAACCTTTGGGAAGGAAATTAATATCCAAAACATTAAGGGGAATGAGACTTTTTCCAATTTGAGATGTATCAACAATGATGGTAACCCAACATATGTAATTGGAGATCCCATGAAGTGGATTTATATGGGTAATAACAAATTATTAGTTGATCAAATATGCACTATTATATTATATCTCTTCCTATGGTGTATGTGTGTGTATATAGTGCAAGACTGCAAGGAATGAGAGGGTGAGTTATTAAACTCTTAATCTAATAATCCATAGCCTTTTATAGGTGGTGTATTGTGCTGCAGAATACACTTGATGGATAGACCTATATAAGTGTGGAATGGGGCCGCTCCTATGAAATTTGTGGTGAATTTCTAGAGCACTCATGAAAACCAGACGCGCGCATGACCTATTAGCACAAAATCACAATAAACAACAAGTATGTTGGGGTATAATGTGATAGATAAGACACTAAACTTACAAAAGAATTCTTGATTCATAGAAGTTCTAGACTTCACCAATTATTCTATAAGTTTAATCTTATTTTATCTAGGTCTGATTCATAGTCCAAAAGACACCAGATTCGACGCATTATGCTCATTTGTGAAAATCCAACAAATCTTTTAATATTATTATTTCATTACTTTTTAAATATTCTTTTTGAGATATGTGGTGGATTAATGGAAAAGTAATTTTGATATCTCAATAAGAAATATTCCAAAACTAAGTCTGGATTCATTTTCTTACAATTATATTAGTGAGTAATTATTATAGTAATTGTCTTAAATATATTTGTAACAGAAAATTAATTTAATTTTGAATTTACTTTGGACAAATTAAATCTATTTATTAAATACTCATTAGTGTGAAACGTTTCAATCGGTTGGCTTTCAATTCTTTAAGAGCCTTAATGGCCTTAAGTTTCTAATGGTTGCCAACATTCTCATTTCATTTCATAAGTTATAACATTTGAAGCTTACGTTTTTGAAAAGTTAAAAACCCTTTACGGCTTTGACAAGATTTTAACGTTTCAAATGTTTTTAATAGTTTGGCTATTGATGGCTTTCAATAGCCGTTTTGGTTTTGTGGTGTTGCACTCTTAATGAAATGTTTTGACTAAGAATTCATGACATTAAATCCTTAATGGATTTTACGGGTTTTTCATTTTCAGATGTCCATTTTCTTGAACTATATATAAAGCTATTTGCTTGTGTTGATGGAGTAGTGTGAAAAAAGCTAAAAATCTTTTCTTCCTTTTTCTTTGTGCCGGGTTTTCTTCTCGTTAAAATTTGGTTGTTTCTGCTCCTAGTTATTCTAGAAGAGCTTGTTGAATCCTGGGGAAAAAAGAACTTAAAGCATTACATGTGTTCTAGCAAGAGATATGTGGCGCTAATAACTTACAGATCATAGAACATGGCCATTTTATGGTATAAGCCAGTCCGATGAACAAAATATGGTCAATTTATAGTATTAGAGCCACTCCGCGTGCAATCTTGAATGATGGTGGGGCGTTCTTCAACGAGAATATTGAGTCCCTAGGAGAGGGTGTATCTGACACCCTAGACCAATCACACATTGACAAATTACACATGAGAGATATTGGGTGTATAAGTACACAAGCCTTAGACTTTAGTGACGTATTTTAAAAACGTGCTGACCTAGATCCAAATCGGATAATATTACTATTGGGCTGGACTGTTACAAAATCTTAATAGACAAATAATGTATATACAGTGATATAAAATAAAAAGTTATGACATAACAATATAAGGAATATTTTGCTTTTTATATATTTGTATTTATTTATGGAATTTTTACCTACTATCGCAAAGGTTAACTCCTTATTTATTTTAAATAAATATCTTTTAAATAAATTATATTCTATAGATACCTTTTAAGATTATTGCAAAATATTTAATTTTGGTAACCTTCTAGCCCTAAGCCACTAAATACGTCAATCAGTTACAATATATTCTTTCTCTCCTTTCTTTGATACATTTCATTCTCTTCCCCAATCCCATTAATAATTTCGATTTTCTTCCTCTTCTCTTTCTAGCCAACAATTCGTTCCCTTTCATAAAACAATCAAATTCCTTACGAAATATTCGAAGACCAAGAGGAGTAAACGAAGCTGTTCAACTGAAGCTATTCAAGCCAATATCTTTTCCTCCTCCAATCCATACTGATGGAGAACTGGATTTCGTTATCTACTATATGTTTTTAATCTTTATTGCAGCCCATCGTCCTCAATTGACATGTTGTGTATATCTCGAATTTGAAAAGTAAATGCGATAATGGATGACATTCTGTACCTCAAATTTAGTGAGATTTACCAGTGGCATTGAAAAATAAAAACTTCTTATATAAAGACGACGGAGGTTGGGGTTGTGCAACTTGAATTTTCTGTTAATATATTTCATTATTTTTCAATGTATCTCGATGTATTTCCATGTATTTCACTGTATTCATTGTCTTTTTTTCATTGTATTTCAATGTATCCCGTTGTATTATATGCATTTCATCATTTTTTTTAATTAATATAATTTATGTATTCAGATGTATTATCTAATTTCTTTGAAGATTGCTATATTTTTGGGGTATTTTTCGGTTGAGAATCTTTTTTATGACTGAAGATATAAAATGTGTGTGTTATAATTGAGTTTGTTGAGTTATATTAGGAGTCTATTATGTTAATTGATTTACTTTCCGTTTTACAAACAGTGGAATCCCCTATTTCATGCCGTGAATATAGTCGAATACAATAATCTGTCTAGCTGTAATCCCATATTTTACTCCATAAATATGGTCGAATACACGCGAATACAGTAACTGATTAGCTGGACCTCCCTTATTCACGCCTATTTTTGCTACTGTATTCATGAATGCAATAGCTTAAATACATCAAATACATGTTATAACCACATAAAATGTATCTATAATCCATAATATAACAAATGATACCTATAAATGGCTAATTACTACTAAAAGATGATGTTTTATGGAAATTTCTCTTTTATTTATCTCCAATTTAAAGGACAAATAAGACGAATTGAAGACTTTGATAGGAAGCGTTTTATTATCCATGCATGGGCAAAAACGGAAAACAGCTTTTCCTAGGGATGTCAACTTAATATCACAGGAAAGTCCTGAAAGACAGATCTATTCTGTTTTCTACTCTTTGATGAACTTTGTTATTCGCATAAATGGGACGGCGTTCATATTTGACCAATTTACGTTGAGAATTTCAGATTAACTAATTATTAATTGCAGGTTCCATTGTAATCAATCAATTTCAGAATCCTAACGAATAAATAAATAATGTATCCATGTGACTTCTAATATTTTGTACAAGACTTCTAGAAGATAGTTATATTGTGCACAATAGTTTACTAAGAAACAAACTATTCCGAAGTCTATATACACGCCACGTCATTAGACATTAGTACATTAGTAGCATAAGGATTATAAAATTCAGTCAATAATTCCACTAAAAATTTTATGCAAAACATCTACGTCTAGGAGTACTATTTTACGTAGCTCGTCCTATTTCATCTAGTAATTATTTTTTCGAATTAAAAATTCAAGCAGACTAGATCTCAACCCCCTTTTGTTTTTATCTTTTAACATCATTATAAATCAACCAATTAAATCAGTCTGGAATTAGTGTATCAGTTTCAAAATGACCTTTCCTCCTCTCTCTTTTTGTTTTTGTTTCTTGGAAGAGGATGAAATTTGGGCCTTTCCCTTTCTTGTAAGTTGGAAAAGAAAAGAGGAATTTACATAGAATACAACACTTTAAACACTTATTTATATTCTCTACAACTGCTTTTACAAAATTACTTTTAGTACAACTTATTTTAAAAATTTATCTTTTTAATTAAATTATGTACTTCCTTGAAATTCTCTCTCACTTAAAAGATATCTCTTTCCTCAAGTTAGGGCGTTAAAATAGGAAAACTAAATCAGTTTACTATTCAACCAATTTCAAACTTATCGATGTTCCCTCTTTTCAATACTCGATGATCTTGCAACACCCAAATTCATAAACCATTACTCTCATACTCTTCTACTTGTAGGCGTAACTTTATTTGATAACTACAAATGAGGAGAAAATGGATATAAAATGCATTCAATTGTTGCTGCGAACAAAAACAATGGAAAGGACAAAAGAGTTAATTATACATTGTACTATACTTTTTCTTTCATTTTTGTAATTGATACAACATATACATTATCTGTATATATTATATTGCGTACAATATATTTGTTAATGGTGTTTCTTTCTTTCTAGTATGTGTATACAATAAATGGTAAAGGTAGACTATAATAAAATTTGTTCTACGCTGAATTTTTGCAATGTGTTAATTAATGTTTATACTGTACATATGATATACATTATTATATATCATGTATACTATATATCATATAATGTATTATTATTTATTTGTATATTTATATAATATATAATTTATATAAGTAAATTGTACAAATATGAATGTGTATCCTAATAGAATGATAATTTTTGTATATTATAATAGTATACATTACACTAAATACTCATCTAAAAAAGTCAAAAAATTTCATAATAATTATGATTTTACGAAGTACAGTTCTTGATATGAAATGCTTTGTATAAAAAAAAATTTTGCTATCTATTTTAAAATTTTCTTATGCAAAAATGGTCTAATTATTTGATTGGCACCTACTGGAATGGGAAAATTGTACGTATTAGGTAAAAGGGAAAAATGTTTTATATATATATATATAGAAAAATGTTTTATATATCATATATGTATCATACTTTACGTATAAACTATATATTATATGACAAACTAAAATTGGTTTCGGATGGAATAACAATGAAAATGAATTAGAATGCTAAGTAATTTGTGTTGGAGCTTTTTTAGGTAAGAGATTATGTTGTTTTGGTATGCATTTAATTATGTTATCACCAATATAATAAATCTCCTTATTTTTAGCCTTTTATTCATAGCAATAATCTTGATTGTATAGTGTAAATAGAGTAACATTAAAACTTGTAGTTGTACAATATGTAATATCTAACATAGTTGTAGTTTATATAATTAACTCTCATAGTTATTGTATTTATGGAAAGGGGAAAGCCGGAAATATAGGTAAAATTCAAAAATAGCCTATTTACAAGTGGTCATTCAAAAATAGCCACAGTTTCAAAAGTAATCAAAATTTAGTCATTTTTATGTAAAGATAAATCTAAACGAAGACACTATTCATAATCCGGAAAAATACTCCAGTATAATATACTGGATTTTCCAATAATATACTGAAACTCCAGTATATTATACTAGAACTCCAGTATATTATACTGGAGTTCCAACATAAGTATACTGGAACTCCAGTATAATATATTGGAGTTCCAATATATTATGCTGGAACCTTTTGCGTGTTGGAGTTCCAGCATAATATGCTCGAAGTTCATACAATGGTGCACCGATCTCCAGTATATTATGCTGGAACTTTCCATGTAGCAGCAAAATAATGACTATTTTTTAAAGACTTTGCAAACGCTGACTATTTTAAAATGACCAGTCCGAAATATAGTTAGTCTGTGCTATTTTTACGGTAATATAATACTATATAAACCGCATTCTTTTCGATTATATTCAAATTCAAATTATATTTTTGTATGTTTCAATAGATCAAGATGTTACAAATTATAGTTGAAATCCATTTATGACCAAACAGAATAAAAATGGAAGGAATAAGAATTAGTCCTAGTGGTGGATGTATACTTTCATCTTCTTCTAAGTCTTGTGTTTTCACGTGCAGTTTACTTTGATTTTCTTGTTTTACTCCATTGATAACCAAACAAAAAAACAAGGGGCAAAGACGGATCCAGGATTTAAATTATATGGGTTCAAATCTATTATATTTTTAAAACTATGGGTTCATATCTATTATTTTTATAATTTAAATAAATTTTTACATATAAATTTTTACTCCGCGTAAAAAATTATGGGTTCAATTAAATCCGTACACAATACACTACATCCGCCACGAGGGGTTGTAATTATTCCTATTGGTAGATATCCGGCCGTAGAATTTTCTTGTTATCCTTAATTTGCCCTATGTCTTAACTTGAATACAGAGATGATGAGTGATGTGAAAAGGAAAAAAATCCATAGCTAAAGAGAAATCAATTTTGCTAATTAATGATGCCAAAACTCTCTGCCAAACTCTACAACTACTCACTTATTGAGAAATCTGTTCTTAACTTCACGTTAAAATAGCACGGTGTGATCAGTTTTTAAACTGATCATTTAAAAATAATCAGCTTTTGTCAGGTCATTGAAAAATAATTATTATTTTGCTGTAACAGTGGCCGGTCTAGCATAATATACTAGAACTCAGTGTACCTGTGTATAAACTTCTAGCATATTATGCTGGACCGATATATTTTGTTGGTTTCGGTATAATATACTGGAACTCCAGTATATTATGGTGAAGTATTTTGTCCGGATTTTAAACAGTATTTTAGATTTATCTTTACATGAGAAGTGTCTAACTTTCGATTACTTTTAAAATTGTGGCTATTTTTGAATGACCACTTATAAATCCGGCTATTTTTGAATTTCTCTATAACTTCGCGAGACTGGAAAATGTTTAGTACAACAATAAGCTCACCTATTGGCTTAGACTAAACTAGAAAATGTTTATGGATTTTTTTTATATATACTATAGTAGAAACTTATTATCTATTTTCTCTCAGTTTTGTAGTTTTTAATAAGTATCTAGTTTTTTTTAATATAAATTGTATGCATTCCATGTTAAAAGACTTCTAACCCATTATTAATGCCTTCAATTAAGAGATTCAATTATATTCTTTTCCTTTTTTCTCTCATCTTCTCTCTCCTGCCTATTCTACCAGATCTAAAAGCAAATTCTTCTTCAAATATTATTTTAGCAAATTCTTCTTCCAATTTTTCAATAACCTAATACAAGATTGTTGCTATTGGAAGAAGAATACACAAGAGAAAACACAGATGGACGGATGCAGTTTGGAAGCAGATATGAAGCCATAATCGCTATTGAAATAGAAATAAATAAATCCACACAAAAGAAATACTTATTTTTTATACGGTGATATTTTCTAAAAAAGTAAATATTATACATTCATATACAATTATCATACATTTATTATATAATTTAAAAATAATTTCGATATAATTCTAATATAAATATGATATAATTACGAACTTCTTCCTTTTCAGGTTTCAATATGAAATTTCACCTAAGCCAGCAACAAACTCCATAAAAACTAGCACAAAATCACCAATAACCATAATTTTTATTTTCGGATTAAACATCGAGGAGGAGGAACAGATCATATACAAAAAACATACAAACCAATAAAAATTTATATAATTTTGATTCAAATATTGTATTAAACTTGTACTAATATTCTACCAGGTATTATTTCATGTATTGCTGCATAAGATACAACTATAATACAATTGTGATATAGCCCTCAAAGAATTTTAATGCAATTGTTATAAAATTATCATACAATCCTAATTTAACTCTTAACTTCCTCTTCTTTCAATATGAAATTTTACCAAAAATCAACTCTAAACTTAACCAAATTCCCTCAAAATTGAGATATTAATTCTAAAGTATATCCCCAATCGGTTGAAAGAAAACCCAATCCAAACAAATTAAAAATTCGTAAAATCTGAATATTGATACAATACAATTAGTATACAATCTTCTTCTTCGAGTTTCAATTTAAAAACTTTAACTAAAAATAATTTTGAACTTAACCAATCTCCCTCAAAATTAAAATATAAATTCCAGGGTATATTTTCAGTCATTTACAAGAACACTCAATCCAAACAACTCACTAATTCGTAAAACCTGAATATTGAACCCAAGGTTCAAAACTTTTTATGGCTATCAATGAAGCACCTTTCATGCTGAAATTTTAGAGATAATATCGATATGTTGTATGAAGTGGCATAGGTTTGAGTTGATTTATATGTAAGTGAAAGGAATATTTTGAAATCTTTTTAAAAATGTGATGAAGGGGCTTTCTATGATTGATAACACGAGAGTTAAAGGGTGAAAGGGGAGGGGGACACGTGGGAGAGGGGACTATATCAGTTACATGCTAAACTTAAGAGATACTCTTTATTAAAGTTTTGTTTATAAATAGTAAATATAGATAGAGAATATAATTTTTATTGAACCTAAAGAAAAATGGTAAATAAATTTCTATTATAATATAATTAGGTAAATATCTCTGTTTAATACAATGATAAGCCCATTAAACCAACTTATAAATGACTTATCTATATGCTTGGTTAAGTTTTTTTTAATGGCGAGATTTACAAATGGTCATTCAAAAATAGCCACAGTTTCAAAAGTAATCGAAATTTAGAAGTAATTGAAATTTAACCACTTTTTATGTAAAGATAAATCTAAACAAAAATACTGGTCAAAATTTTTAAAAAATACTCCAGCATAATATACCGGAGTTCCAGTATATTATACTGAAAACTCCAGTCTAATATACTGGAGTTCCAGTATAATATACCGATCCAACATAATATACTGGAGTTTGGAGCACCGGTGCTCTAGTCTTCAGTATATTATACTGGAGCCAGCAAAGTATACCGATCCAACATAATATATTGGAAGTTCATATACAGGTGTACCGTACTCCAGTATATTATGCTGGATCAATTTCTGTTGCAGTAAAATAGTGGTTATTTTTTAATAACTTGACAAACGCTGGCTATTTTTGAATAATCAGTCCGAAAACTGGATAGACCGTACCATTTTCCCCAGAATTTGGAGTTTGTCGGTCAAAACTTGATCGCAAACCCTAATATATCGTGAGAATTTTAGTTCAAATTATATCAATAACATTGGATCAAATTATCACAAGTTCTGACGAATCGTCTGAAGTTTTGATGGATGGGAATAGAACTTTAGTACAAATTGTATCATAGCTTTGGAATAAATTATTTGCAAATCTTGAGAAGAAGAAGAAGGAGGTGAAGTTCTGACAACGTATCTCTATTTGTAAATCTTTTTAAAATGGGAACAAAAGTTAAATGGGTGAACACAGCCCGTGAATAACAACAATAACAATAACATGCGTATTTATTGTTATTCCACATCGTAAGGTTTGTGGAACGTAAGGTGTACGTAGACCTTATCCCTACCTTGTGAGAATAAAGAGGTTGTTTCCAACAGACCCTCGGCTCAGGAAAGTATAAGCACCACATTAATGAAAATCTAAATAAAAAGGGACAATACCAAAAAATATATAAAAGTAGAATAAAACAACAAGACAGTAATATGATCAACAATGAAGAAAATACTGGTTAATCATAAAAACCTACTATCAACAGAAAGCAAAACTGCGTGCCAATACTATTGTTATGAACAGTCTAGACTACCTATTCTACTACCCTAATCATCGATCCCCATACCTTTCTATCAAGGGTCATGTCCTCGGTCAACTAAAGTTGCACCATGAATGCCTACCTAATCACATCTCTCCACCTCTTCTTTGGCCTATCTCTACCTTTCCGTAGGCCACCTCTTACACCTCCTCACCGAGGCGTTTGTGCTCCTCCTTCTCACATAACCAAAAATCACCTACGAAGACAGCCTGTGAAATTTGATGTAAATCAAAATCAACTGTACGTCATAATTTCGTCTATTATTTATGAAATTAATTTCCATTTTGAGGTCTTTTAGTAATTAAGCAAGGTCCTGTTGTATTTCAATACAAATACAGAGCCAATGCAGCGAAAATAAACAAGGAACGTACCTTCAGCCATATAGTTGTTCAAGTGATGTGGGAATTCCTTGGAAGAACCTTGAGAGAAAAGCTAAAGAGTGTTCTAGCCTGTGCCTATCGTTAGATGCCAGACTGATGGAGTCACATGCATATTTATAGGTAGGCTAGGGACTCTTAGGCAAATACTTTAGTCCTAGGGACTTCTCCATAAATTATATATACCCTAGGGACTACTAATTTATGGTAATTTTTTTCCATCAAAGAACTTACCATATATGCATAACTACATAATATTATCTGATATATTATTTCCTTTGGGAGACAAGGTAAATAATGTATTACCTTATATGTGGGCAACACACTAGAAATTTTTAGAACGATACGGTGGATTTCTTACATTCTCTCACTTGGCATATATTTAAAATCAGATAATCCTTTATGAGAGATAAACATATAATATGACCATAAACTTTATCACTCAACTAAAAGTTATGCGACAATCACTTTAACTAGAATATATTATTACACGAATCATGGCGGTCATGGTTTGAAACAAATACTTCCTTCCATGTATTACAATGCACAATATATTCTAATAAAGTGTCTAACAACTTTATGAATGAACTTAATATAAGTCATTTAGAGTCCAACTTTATTGATCCAATGATCACAAATAATATATGAAAAATCAAAAGTGTGTAATATCATGTATATCAAAATAAATATAATATCTAGACAAAATATTAGAGAGCAAAGCAAGACTAAATTGAGCTACTAAGCCTCATATGGGTTACATGATCCTTAAAAATATTAGCCGACAGTCCTTTAGTCATAGGATCAGCAATCATCAAAGTGGTACTAATATGCTCAAAATTCACATCTTGCTTCTTTACATAGTCTCTAACCATCAAGTACTTTATGTCAATGTGCTTGCTTCGGGTGCCACTTTTATTATTCTTAGAAAATAAAATTGCATCTGAATTGTCAAAAAAGATTCTCAATGGTCTTGAAATAGAATCGAGAATCCTAAGGCTGGAAATAAAGATTCAACCATAACGCTTGTGATGTAGCTTCATAGCATTCTATAAATTCAGCTTCCATTGTGGATGTTGCAATAATGGCCTGCTTGACACTTCTCCAAGATACAACACCTCCAGCAAGGAGAAAAATGTATCCTGAAGTAGATTTACCAGTGTCTTTGCATCCACCCAGATCAGATTCTGAATATCCAGTCACCTCCAATGAGTCAGGATTTTTGTATGTGAGCTTAAAATCCTTGGTTCCTTGCAAATACCTCAAGACTCTTTTACCAGCTTTCCAATGGTCAAGACGAGGGTTACTTTGATATTTGCCAAACATTCTTACCGCAAAAGTAATATCAGTTCTAGTACAGACATGTGCATACATAAGGCTCCTAACAACCGAAGCATAGGGAATGTCTTTCATTTGCTCCTTTTCCAATGCGTTTTGTGGACATTGATTCAACGAGAATTTGTCACCTTTAATTATGGGTGATGCTATAAGTGAACAGTTCTTCATCCTGAATCTTTCTAGAATTCTTTTAATGTAGGCCTTTTTAGACAGTCCAAGTAATCTTTGGGATCTGACTCTATGAATCTCTATGCCAATAACATAAGAGGCTTTACCAATATCCTTCATCTCAAAATTCTGGATAAGGAACTGTTTAGTCTCGTGCAACAATCCCAAACCACTACTTGCAAGCAAAATATCATCCACATATAGGAATAAAAAATATATTTGCTCCACTTATCTTAAGGTATACACACTGATCAATGATGTTCTCCGTAAATCCAAATGAAGAAACAACATTATGAAATTTAATATACCATTGGCATGAAGCATGTTTTAGCTCATAAATGGATTTATTCAAGTTGAAAACAAGGTGACTTTTGTCCTTATCACAAAATCCTTTAGGCTAACGCATGTATACCTCATCTTCAAGATCTCCATTCAGAAAAGTTGTTTTCACATCCATTTGATGTAACTCTAAATTAAAATGAGCTACTAATGCCATGATTATTCTCAATGAATCCTTATTTGATACTAGAGAGAAGGTTTCATGGTAATCAATGCCTTTCCTTTAAGTAAAACCCTTTGCTATAAGTCTGACTTTATATCGTTCGATATTACCTGATGAGTCCCTTTTAGTTTTGAACATCCACTTGGAACCTATGGTAGAGGATCCCTTTGGAAATTCGACGAGATCCCAGACTTTTCTCATAGATTCTAACTCTTCTTTCATGGCATCATACCAAAGTAAGGAGTTTTCTCCACTCATGGCTTGTGCCAACGAGGATGGATCATCTTTTAGTCCAATATCAAAATTAGACTCTTGGAGATACACAATATATTCGCTAAAAATTGCTGATTTTCTAATTCTTGAGGATTTTCTCACTTCCACTGGTTATGACACTTCTTCAGTGGGTTCATCTTGCTGTGGCTCCTCAAGTGGTGGTGACTCTTGAACTTGTTGTTGTTCAGCTAATTCATGAGAAATTTTTCTGAGAAACATTCAAGTTCCCAATATATAAAGGTACCACAGGTGGTTCCCTTATTTCTTCCAATTCCACCCTTTGAGTCAAACCACTCCCACTCTCTTCATGATCCTCAAGAAATTTAGCGTTTCTAGCTTAATAAATTTTAGGATAATGAGAAGGACAATAAACCTAAATTCCTTAGAGTTAACCGCATAGCCTATAAAATAACCGCTTATTGTTCTTTCATCCAACTTCTTTAGTTGTGAGTTATAAACCTTCACTTCAGTTGGACATCCCCAAACGTGTAAATGATTTAAACTAGGTTTCCATCCTTTCCATAACTCAAAAGGTGTCTTGGGGACAACCTTGGATGGAACCCTATTTAAAATATACACAGCGGTTTTTAAGGCTTCACTCCACAAGGATAAAGGTAAACTTGATCTGCTAATCATGCTTCTTACCATGTCCATTGATGTTCGGTTCCTTCTTTTTGCCACACCATTTTTTTGTGGTGTTCCTGGCATGGTATGTTGAGATATTATTCCTTCACTTTCAAGGAACTCAGCAAATGGACCCTTAACTTGTCCATTATTTGTGTACCTTCCATAATATTCTCCACCCCTATTAGATCTTACAATTTTGGTCTGAGCACCAGTTTGTTTCTCTACTTCTATTTTGTAAACTTTAAAAGCATCAAGTGCTTCTGATTTATTTAACAGAAATTTGAGATACATATATCTTGAATGGTCATCAATAAACGAGATAAAATATCTCTCACCATTCAAACAAGGGGTAGGAAAAGGACCACATATGTAGTATGTATAATCTCAAGTAATTGAGAACTCCTTTTGTCACCTTTAGTTGATTTGTAGGCTTGCTCACCCTTTATGCAGTCCACACAAGTCCCAAAGTCAGAAAAATCAAGAGCTTTTAAAATTCCATCATTAACCAACCTTTTGACTCTCTCAATAGAGATGTGTCCCAATCTCTTGTGCCAAAGACTAGATGAGTTCTCATTGATAATACATTGCTTAGTGCCAATTTCTTTATCATGCAAAGTTAAAATATTGCATTCAAATGTGGGGTCTAGCTCAAGTTTATATAAATTTCCATTCAAATTTCCAAAACCAATAACTTTATTATCTTTCAAAAGTTTCACAGAAGGATAATAAAAATTCAAATCATATCCACTAATCGATAGTATTGAAAGAGAAATTAAATTTCTAGAATATTCTGGAACATAAAAAGTATTTTCTAAATCTAAGTGAAAACCATCCTTCAAAATGAGCCTATAAGTCCCCACGCCTTCCACACGTGAACGCATCCTATTGCCAGAATAGACGTATTGTTTACTTCCTATCGGCTTCCTCTGAGTTAGAAAGCCCTGCATGATTTTGGCAATATGAATTGTAGCACCAGAATCAATCCACCATGTATTATCAGAAACTTCAGTAAAATTAGATTCATAACATACAAAGGTAAAATTACCTTTCTTTTCAAGCCATTTCTTATATTTCAGGCAATCCTTTTTCCAGTGTCCCTTCTTCTTACAGAAATGACAAGCATCTTTGTCAAATGCGTTTTTCTTCTTCATGGGAATACTTTTGCCATTCTTCGCATTTCTCTTACCACGAGTCACCATATTAACACTTTTAGATGTCTCATGCTTCAACCTGTCTTCTTCTTGAACACATATGGTCAAAAGTTCATTGATTGGCAATTTATCCTTATGTGTGTCGTAAGAAATCTTAAACGGACCGCAAAGAGGGGCAGCTGTGAGCACGTGATTTTTGCCCTACATGCGAATTACTCCCAAAAAATTCAAAATAAAATCATTTCTTGTATCGTTGTAATATCCGTGGATTTATGTGTTAATTTTTCCTTATTATTTGTATTTTTGTGTGTGCATGTTTGTTTGTTTAGATTAAGAAAAATACAAAATACATTGCGTTTGCCTTCTTAGGATTTAATTTACAATTGAAAGTGGTCAAGTTTATTTGAAAAAATAGAAAATCACAAAAAAATATATATTTTTGCTTTTCCAGTATTTAATGTCCCAATTGTGTGATTTATATTTAATTGATGTTTAAATTGAGTGTGCTAATTGTTGGTATAACTTAGTTAGTATTTTTATTTTTTATAAATTAATTAGATTTTCGTAATGCATTTAGAATTGTTGTATATTAGAAATTATAAGAAAAGGAAGAAATAGAGAGTGAAAGTTCGGCTTGGGCCATTTGAAAAAAAAAAAGAAATTAGACCAGGCCCAAATATTTTACCCAAAAAACAACCCATATCCGGATCCATCTCCCAGCCCAGTTACCCCCTTTGATCTGAACCGTTGGATTCTTTTGATCCAACGGTTGAAATTAATTCTTGTATTTTAATTATCCCAAAAACCCCCAAAGGCCCAAGACCACCCTCATTTCCCCAAAACCTATTCCCTTCTCTCTAAACCTTTAGCGACTAACCTCCGCCGCCACCGTGCCCCGCCACCGGAAATCGCCTCAAGGCGGTTCCGGTGGTCCAAACCACCCCAAATTTACACCGTAGAACCCCCCAAGCCCCCTCAACACGAATCCGGCAACCATTAGTCTCGAATCATTCCCAAACGTTTCGAATATTAGATCGAAACTCGCCGGAAATTCAAAAATTTATCCCAAACCACCCCAAATTGATACCACACCCTCACCTCGCCTCCCTAACACCCTAACCATCGTTGGTTCCGCTCAAATCTAACCGAAAACCATTAAGCCCCAAAAACCGAGCTAAGAACCCTAAAAATCGATTTGGGGATTTCCTTCATCGGGTTTCACGAAATTGAGGTCTAATAGACCTTAATTGATTTGTTTTCACTTGAAAACATTTCAATTAAGGTCCTTTCGAACTCGAATGACCAAGACCCAAGTCGGCCGAATTCCAATCCCTTTGTTTCGAGGTATTTCTTTTCCTTTTCTATTTTTGTTTACTTTTACTCGTCAATTTAGTTTAATTATTTTGTAGTTTCATTTGTTGTTGATTTTCTTCGGATATTTCCAATTTTTTTCTATTTTTCCTCATCTATTTGGGACCATTTATTTGGTCGATCTGTTTGCTTTCTGATTCGTTGTTGTAAATGTGGCGTTATAAGATACGAATTCGATTCGTTTAAATTCGTCGAATAGCTAATTCTGCATTTTTGAGCTATGCTTGGCCGAGAGGTTCTTAGACTGTGTGTTATTGATTATAGCTTTTGTAATCGATTCAACGAATGTCGTCGAATAGTTGGTTTCGTCATCCTTTTGTTTTGGCCGAAATTTGTTGAAATCATTTGGTTCGTCGATTGGTTGTTATCAATTCTACGTATTGCAATCGTTTAGTCGAATGTCGTCAAACTAATTCTGTGTTTTGTTTGAACCATTTTAACTACAAATGTTAGGACTCCCTGTTTGTGACCAAGCCTTAGATTGTTTATTGGATATAGCTGATTGAGCATATTAAAGACCATAGCTAGGTGCAAGGCACATGCCTTAGATTAATAGAAACCTGCTGGACAACAGGTATTCACCTAGGCTTTGCACTTAAGGAATTTTTTAGACAGAAAAAGTGGAAATCTGAAGAAAATAACATGGGCTTTAATAAAGAATTGAAGGGCTGACACCACTTTAAATACCTTTAGAGGTGGAAATTAGAGTGTCATGGCAGTTTTTAGTGTATTGAACCCTTTTGAATGCTCTTTAGAGCTGGAAAATCAAAGCACATGGGGGATGATTTAAAGGTTTAAAGAGAGGCATGTGCAAGGAATATTTGACAGGTTTGAGGTTTGTTTTTCTTTGTCTATAAAAGGGATAAGACTGGAAACACATAGGGATAGACATACTGGGGAAAACAGACAGACAGAGAGTAGATATAGACAGAATACATTGAGAGAGCCTGTGAGTTTAAGAGCATAATACACATACACTCATCCAGATATTCATTGGCAAATACACACACAGAGAGAGAGTTTGAAACACATTGAGAACCTTGAAAAAGAGGATATACATAATACATTGTGAGGTAGTCGAGGATCCTGTGAGTTTAAAGAAAAATCAGAGAGAGTTTTTGAAGGGTAGAACACACTCACACAGATACATACACTCACACATAGACTTACTGGAAAACAGAGAGAAAAGAGATAGACACTGAGAGTTTAAGGGAGAGAGTTTAGGAGTGTTTTCAGAAGGTTACTATTCTATTGAAAGAAAACACTATTCTATCGAATAAATTATGAATTCTTATAGTTGTTTCTCAGTAGCTTGCTGGTTTTCGAGTTGAGTCACTGTTTGTTGAGGTTCAGAGGTATATTAGATTGACTCCAAGTAATTTGGAGCTCAATCGAACTAGTCTTGGTTAAGGATATTGGTCTGTTGACAACTTCCGTTGTTTGTTGGGTATTTTTTCCAAACTGGTCTATCCAATTGTAGCTGGTGTTACTCGTTGGTCACTGATTTTGAGATCTGCTGTTTGTTCAAATCTGGTTGCTGCATACTGTTGCTAATTCCTCGTTTATTTCGATTCTACTTCCAGGTACTTCCTTAGTTCATTGTTGAAGCATGACTGTTGATGCATGTAAAGATACGAAGTTCTGATTAAATGAAGATCTTGTTTGAAGCTGAACTTCTAATTTTCTTTCCTTACTTATGTGTTTTAGTGTTAGATTCCTAGTTACGAATGTTATTCAGGACCTTTTTCTTTTATTTCGAAACTAAGCATGTGGAAAATAACTTTGTGTAATATCCTGCAACTGTGGCAATAAATGAACTCTGGATTTAGCCTTTTACTATTGATAATTAGTCCATGATAGAGTTTTAGTCAGTTGAGATTAGCATTTTATTATTAATAACATTGATTCTTTGCTTAAGTGTTTTGAAGAATCTGCTTTGTTGGTTTCGCACAATCATTTGTTAAAATTGAGTTAAAACCCAAATAAGAAGTTGAAGTTTTTTTTTTTTTGGGAAAAACTAAATGGAATAGAAAGGCATGAAATTGTGATTTTACTTTGAGCAAATAATTCTTTTATTTTTAAAATGACAATTCAAATAATGTTTAAGTTCTCAAACATTAGTAATTAACATGGCTATCTTTTAATACATTCTAACAAGTCGCAGAATAAGATATCATTTTGTATAGATATCGATTGGAAATAACCCTAATGGATTTTGTTGTAGATAAATAGATTTTTGTCTAGTCTAATAAATACTTTAATCGGCATAGTTTCAAATAAGCGAGCCTGGATACGTTTTCTTATTATTTACCTATCTGTCAAAAGTCCGAGTCTGTGTTGTAATTAGTCTTTCTTTTGGTATGGTTTCAAATTAATAGAGCGGTTTTAATTTTAATTAGAGCATATAATTTATAAGCATGTATAAAATCAGGTATTTTTAGCCATTTATAATAATTGAAGCGACCGTGCTAGAACCACGGGATCTGGGGGTGCCTAACACCTTCCCTCGGTTCAACAGAATTACTTACTTAGAATTTCTGGTTCGTAGACTTCATTTGGAAAGTCAAAATTTCCTCGATTCGGGATTTAAATAAATCGGTGACTTGGGACACCTTAATTTATTCCAAGTGGCGACTCTGAAATAATAAAAATAATCCCGTTTCGAATATTGTCACTTAAATTAGAAAAACTCCCTTACGCTTCTACCCTCCGGGGTAGGGGCGCGCCAAAAGGAGGTGTGACAGCTCTGGCGACTCTGCTGGGGAATAAAACTCAGGACTACCGGTTCGGGGTTTAAGAATTCGAGCTTTGAATAATTATTTTATTTGGCTTATTTATTATCTGATTTTATTACATGTTTATATTTAATATGCTAAATGTTGCTTTACCACTTTGATATTTTTTGAATTGTATATAAATTGTGCCGATACCCATTTTTTCTCTTCTGAGTCTTTTGAAATATAATATCGGGCATTTGCTGGACATAGCCCGTTTTTCTCAAGATAGCTGTGGTGCTTGGCACCCGGTGAAGGATTTTGTAGTCACACATGTTTAGGCGGAGAGTTTTGTCAATTAAGCCGGAAAGCCATGCTACCGGTGCAATGACACTCTTCGGCTCGAGTTGTCCGCTCGAGTTAAAGCCAGTCTAGACACTTTTTCCAACAGGATGATGCCTTAGAATAACAAAACCTTATGCCGGATCCCCGATAGGAACGTTTATTTACATCATGTGCATATTTGACTTAAGAGGCTCAACACAGGGGTCGGTCCTGTCTAGGACAAGTGTACCTGAAACAAAAGACCAACTTGTTGCATCTTTCTGTGTGCATTTATTTGTTTCATGCCGACCGGTTTGTTAAAAAATAGGGTAAAGAGTGGAAGATGTCAATCGAATGGAAAACGAGATGTTTTTCTTGGAAAATAATTTTTGAAAATGAAAAAAAAAGGAAAACAAAAAAAAAATCTCCGAATAAATTTTGTTAATTATAAATAGATAGTTTCTTTAAAATGTTTCCTTTTGAAAAATGCAAAAAAAAAAAAAAATCCAAATAAATTTTATTAATTCCTTAGAAAATAATTTTTTTTGAAGAAATGCAAAAACAAAAAAAAAAAATTTATTAAAGATAGTTTAGCTTCCCTGAAAATAATTTATTTTAGAAATACTGTTTAAAAATGGTTCGATTTCTTTTCTTAAAATGATTTAGTTATTTTATTACCGAACTACGCTGGTTTGATTCTCACATGGTGTGAGATACGTAGGCAACCTTCATCGGGTCCAACCTCCCCTTTTCCAAAAATAACCAAAAATATCGAAATTGATTTTTTTCGTTGTAAATATGTTGAGTGATGCCGTTTTCAAAAACAGCCGAATGTACCCGAAAGGGACGCCGGAAGGTTGACTTTGCACAATTTAAGTGACAATATTCGAAACGGGATTATTTTATTTATTTCAGAGTCGCCACTTGGAATAAATTAAGGTGTCCCAAGTCACCGATTTATTTAAATCCCGAATCGAGGAAATTTCGACTTTCCAAATGAAGTCCGCGAACCAGAAATTCTAAGTAAGGAATTCTGTTGACCCGAGGGAAGGTGTTAGGCACCCCCGGATCCCGTGGTTCTAGCACGGTCGCTTCAATTATTATAATTGGCTAAAATACCTGATTTTATACATGTTTACAAATTATATGCTCCAATTAAATCTTTTAAGCCGCTATATTAATTTGAAACCATGCAAAAGGAAAAGACTAATTGCAACATAGACTCGGACTTTTTGATAGATAGGTGAATATAAAAAAAGTATCCGGATTATTTATTGGAAACTATGCCGATTAAAACCATCATAAAACTAACCCCAAAAAAAAATCAATTTACTTAATAGTGTATCCCTTAAAATTATTTCCGATTAAAGAATCATACCAAATGATATATTATTTCCTAGCTTTGATTTATGGCCGGAGATTGAATGACAAGATATAAGCTAACGGAAAATTGATCAAAATATACGAAATAGAAATAATTCATCTTGAACCAATTATTAAAAAAGTAAGATTGTTTACTATCCTTAATCCGATGTTAATTGGCGAAAGCGAGACTATGCGATTAAAATCGATCTAACATTAGCATCTAAAACCCGGGCTAACTTATCTTGTCTACTTAAGTATAAACAGATTTCAAGAGAAAATCAAGTGAAGAAATTCAAAAATGATTCAAAATACTTTGCATTAATAATTAACATCAACCAAATTAATAACTTAAACATGCTTAAATTGATTGACTTTAACAAATTACCAATTTTAACATATCAAGGGAAATCTTAATCCGTACAAATACATTATACAACTAACAATGTATATCACAAAATTGAATTCGGTTCTAAAAATTACTAACCAATAACCCAAAGTCCCTTTAATCTAATTACTAAAACAAAACTCCGGAATTTCTAATGGTGACTTGATGTATTCCGAAAATCTATGACTGCAGTAATTGATTAAACAAAGATGCAATACAGAGGAAAATTTAAAATGATAACAGTAGTTTCTTCAGTTGATTCCGAAATGATTCAGGTACATCGAGCGAAAAACTTCAAAGCATTATAGAGGATGAAATACCTGGGATTTGAATTGAAATAGAGCAAAAGAAAAGGTCAGCAACAGCAAGTGAAGAAAACAACAGTTGGCAGCAACAAACAAGCAACAACAGTAACACTTGAAACTCCAGTACAACTCAAAGACCTCAAACTTAGACAGAAACAGAATCCAGGCAACGACCCAAGATCAATTGGTGAACCAAACAGAAACAAACGAATGATCTCCGAAGAATTGAACACTCAAAATTCGAAAGAGAACACTGTATGTGTGTGTGTGTGAAAACAGGGATGTATTCTTCTTATACACACACTGTGAAAACAGAGAAGAATGTGAAAACAGAGAAGAATGTGAAAACAGAGAAGAATGTGAAAACAGAGAAGAATGTGAAAACAGTTTTCTGTTCTGAGTGTGTGCCTGTATGTGTGAATTCCAGAAAGTATTCACTGTATGTGTGTGTGTGTTCACTGTATCTGTCTCTTTTCTGTGTGTTCTCTGTTTCCCAGAATGTTTCTGTGTGTGTGTGTTTTCCAGAGAGCTTTTCTATGTTTGTATGTATATCTAGTCTATCTGTGAGTCTCTCCTTTTATAACCTATAAATCCCAACCAACAGCCCTTCCTTTTCAGTTTCAGATCTGTCCAGCACCCATTATTCCCCTTTTTCAAACCTTTTTGAGCTGTATATTCCCTCTCATGTGTATCCTAATTCTAACAACTGACCAAGCACTCAAACAAAGCTGAAAATACTCATTATTATCCTCACATTCTCTGATTATTCCCTCCTGATTTGTCTAAAAGTGGGATTTATAATTAATCAAATCCTAAAGGTGCAAACTAATGAAACACACTGCTGTCCAGCAGGTTTTAGCAACTCATTTCCATGTGTATTGCACTTTAAAGGTTGATTTTAGGGCTACTTAAATGGACTAACAGCTATATCCAATTCACAACCTAATTTAGAATCAAATAATGGTTCAAAACAAACAAATCCAACAATTAAACTCAACCACTCTGAACAAACAACAAACCGAAAGATTTTCAATCAAACAAACAATGAAACACTGCTCGGAATCTCAAACAACCAGTTTGCGAATTGAAACGACGACATTTGCTAAGTCGAATCGCAACACGTATGATTGACAACGAAAAGCCGACAAACAAATTCAACAAATTCTAACACCCAAAGCCGAGAGAAGAGAAGAAAGATGAAGCAAATACGAAACTAAATGTTCGACGACGCTAATCGACGCGAACCTGTATTCAACAACGTCGGTAATCCAATAGACAAGGCAGAATTTCAGAATTGACAAATTCAATGAAACAGTGTTTCGGCCAAAGAAAAGAAAAGAGAAAAAATGAAGCTAACTAATCGACGACGCTAATCGACGACATTCGTATAATCGATTACAACAAACAACAAACAATAACACACAATCGATGAACAAATTTTTCATTCTTCAACACTTAAAGCCGAGAGAAGAAGAAGAAAAATCCAAGAAGCAAGAATTGCTATTCGACTTCAAAAATCGACTCGAATACACACACTTATCAACGAACAACAATCAATCAATTACGATAATCAATCTCAAAAACAAACAGTGAATTAAGCAAATTCTCGGCTAGAACAGTTCAAAATGAAGAATTGTCTATTCGACGAAATATCGAATCGAGTTCTTATTTTATAGCAACAACATTCGTATCAATCAATCAGAAGCAACAAATCGACCAAATAAAACGGTCCCAAGAGATGGAGAAAAACAGAGAATTGCAATGAACGGATACAATAAACAAAAATTAACACAAAATGAAACAAATACAAATAAAAACAAAGAAGAAAGACAGAAGAAAATTACCTCGAACAGTAGAGACGAGAATCAAAACACTCTTTGGGTCGTTCGGACTTGGACTCGGATTTTTGAAGTCGAATGGACTTTAATTGAAATGTTTTCAAACGAAAACATATCAATTAAAATCTATTGACTTCAATTCCTTTTAATTTGGACAAAAATCCCTAATTCTCAAGGCTAGGGTTCTTGGGGCTCGGTTTTTGGGGTTTGCGTGGTTCGGCCTTGATTCGAAGGGAATCAATGTTCGTTTGGCTATGAGGGAGGTCAAGGGATGACATGGGGTGAGTTTGGGGGAATTTGGTATGGATTGGGCTTTGGCTCGAATCTTCAAGTGAAGATTCGAGAAGACCCGAGTTGATTCGAGCCAAACTGATGACGGATTCGTGTTCAGGGGGTTAAGGAGATTAACTGGTGTTAATTTGGTGGTGTTTGGGATGGTGGCCGCCGGGTTTCAGGCGGTGGAGAAGGGGGGCGGCGTTAGCGTTTAGGGTTTATGGGGTCGTTTGGATTCTGAAGGAGCCGATATGTTTGGGTGAATGGGGAGTTTACAGGGGTTTGGGTGTTTTGGGGTTCAAAATGAACGAATTAATCCCAACCGTTGGATCAAATGAATCCAACGGTTGAGATCACATGGGCTAAATTAAATGGGGTTGTTTTGGGTAAGGAAGTTTGGGCTGGGGCGTTTGGGCCTTGTGAATTAAATTGAATTTCAGCCCAAATTTGATTTCCTCTCTCTTTTATTTAATTCTCAATTTATTAAAACAAAAATTCTAATTACACTACAAAGTCAATTAAATTATAAGAAATACTAATTAGGTTATATGAACAAATAACACACTCAATTTAAACATCAATTAAATATAAATCACACAATTAGGCATTTAAATACTAGAAAAGCAAAAAATACATATTTTTTGTGATTTTATTTTGCAAAAAATAAACTTAAACTACCCCTAATTGCAAAGTTAGATCAAAAATGTAAATATGACCTATTTTTGTATTTTTTATTAATTTAAACACATATAATCATGCATATACAAATGCAAACAATTACCAGAAATAACACGAAAATTCAACAAAAATACACATCGTAAAAATAGACGAATTTTTGTTTTGATTTTGTGGGAGTAATTCATGTTAGGCAAAAATCACGTGCTCACAGCTGCCCCTCTTTGCGCGAAAACCACGAAGAGTTTTTCGTGCAAAGATAAATGAGCAAATACGAGCGATTTTTGCCCGTTTGAATACTCCGTGGGAAGCATTTTAAAAAAAATCTCGACCGTGCCTTTGCTTCGGGAGGCTTCCTACATATCCCGGGCTAAACAGAAATCAGGTCAATGTATTTCGGGAAGTTTCGGTAGCTGGGACTACCGTGGACTAACACTTTGCTGTTACTGTTGCTATCGTTGCTACTGTTGCTGCTTACTGCTTACTGACCTCCTTATTACACCAAAAGAGAAATTAAAGCTAAGCTAGCTATGCTATGAACTATGAGTTACAAGATTCCTATCTATGATTCTCTTGAAAACTTGATCTCGAATCTTAGCTGATTTGCTGTAGACTTCGATCTGAATCTTGATGCTCCACAAGCTGTACGTGTTCGTTTATTTCTGTAACATTGAGTGAAACGAGTCGGCGGAGCTTGTTACTTCAATCACCTTCTGAGCAATCCGCGCCTTTGTTTACTCCAACGTTTGAAAATCTTTTCTCTCGGTTCTTTTCTTCTTTTCTTCACTCCGGATTGATGTTCCATTTGTAGGTTATCTCGATCCTTGCATCCCGAGGTCAAACCTATTTAGACAACAAAACAAACAAACGAACGAAATTTTTCTGCGCCCCAGTTTTGCTAGGAAAATTTCGTGAGTTAGTTGTGACACATAAAGTGATTAAAAGACTCTTTGGTATCGGGTAAGAAATCATGGTTTCACAAACGTTCAACCGGCTTTCTAGCCGGGATTTTGTAGAAAGGTTTCACCGCTTTCTGGTCGGAATTCAAACAATATCTAACGATTTTGGCCGTCGCATCCTCGGTTTTTTGGTCGGGTAAAAGTAAACGGCTCCGCTGGTTTTCGACCGGGAGATCCTCGGTTTCACGACCGGATAAAAGTTTCACGGCTTCGTCGTCGAATTCAAACAATATCTAACGGTTTTTTGGCCGTCGCATCCTCGGTTTTTGGCCGGGTAAAAGTAAATGGTTCCGCAGCTTTTTGACTGGGGATGGGCGCCATCACGACCGGATAAAAGTTTCACGGCTTTCTGGCTCTGAATTCAAACAATATCTAACGGTTTTCTGGTCGTCGGATCCTCGGTTTTTTGGCCGGTAAAAGTAAATGGTTCCGCAGTTTCTTGACTGGGAGATCCTCGGTTTTCAGTTTCACGGCTTTCTGGTCGGAATTCAAACAATATCTAACGGTTTTTGGCCGTCGATCCTCGGTTTTTGGTCGGGTAAAAGTAAATGGTCCGCAGTTTTCTGACTGGGACGGCGCCATCACGACCGGATAAAAGTTTCACGCTTTCCGGCCTGAATTCAAACAATATCTAACGGTTTTTGGCCGTCGATCCTCGGTTTTTTGGTCGGGTAAAGTAAACGGCTCCGCAGTTTCTGACCGGGAGATCCTCGCTTTCGACCGGATAAAAGTTTCACGGCTTTCTGGCCGAATTCAAACAATATCTAACGGTTTTTTGGCCGTCAGGATCCTCGGTTTTTTGGCCGGGTAAAAGTAAATGGTTCCGCAGTTTTCTGACTGGGAGATCCTCGGTTTTCCGACCGGAGATAAAAGTTTCACGCTTTCTGGCCGGAACTCAAACAATATCTAACGGTTTTTTGGCCGTCGATCCTCGGCTTTTTGGCCGGGTAAAAGTAAATGGTTCCGTTTTCTGATCGGGAGATCCTCGGTTTTCTCGACGGGATAAAAGTTTCACTGCTTTCCGGCCGAATTCAAACAATATCTAACGGTTTTTTGGCCGTCAGGATCCTCGGTTTTTGGCCGGGTAAAAGTAAATGGCTCCGCAGTTTTTCTGACTGGGAGATCCTCGGTTTCTCGACCGGGATAAAAGTTTCACGGCTTTCTGGCCGGAAAGACCCTCGATTTTTTCTGACCGGGTCCAAACAGATGTTGGACTGATATGATTTGATTCTCTTTTTTCGGAGTTTTCATTTTCTTTTCTTTCATTTTTTTTTGGCCTTCTTTTAGGCGTTCTTTTTAAACATCAACAAATGCATAGGATAAATCTCTAAAAGAAACTTACCTTTTATGTGTTTTCCTTGTTCCAAAGCCATTTCAAAGCTTGCGTATTTCACTTATTTGAGTGGTACCTTCTTCTTGCACAATTAAACAGTCCTGCTTTCAACAAAGAACATTTTATCAGTTGAAAAAGTGGTTGGCTTTGCGGCCTTGGTTATCTTCATTGCTTGATTGTTTCCCCATTTCCATTGAGAAGTTTGCTACCAATTGTCTTTGGGGTGACTTCCTTTCAAACCGACCGGGTTCATTCCCAGAATTCCATGGGGATTTTCCGTGTAGGTTCCATCCTTCTGCCTTATTCCGTCTCTTCTAAGACCTTAGCCTTTGATTTCCATTTCCTTTCTAAAACTCTTTTCCTTTGGAAACAATCGATCATTACGATCCAATCGTGGATTGTAACAATACACCACTGAGGCTGTTTTTCTTTTCTTCTTTACCAGGCGGAGTCCTGTAAAACCGGTCCTGTCACCTTCCTTTGTAATATTTTCAGAATTAAAATTAAACCGAAAGGGATTCAAAGAAGAAGAATGAATCAAAGAATGGAAAAACGTATCAAAGATAGAGGAGTCCCTTTCGGGGGAGAAAAAAGGACTTATCTGAGGTATATGCTGACTTTAACCAACATGACATGCTCCTCCGACTAGATGCTTGATCGTCACAAAACTCCCATTTTCTTATGAACCAAAACGGGTCTATATTTCCGAGCTAAGGAGCCGTGCCAGGACCTCTCATGGTGAAACAAACTTTTCGGTTGATAGCGCCCTTTGCGGGTTTTCGCCAATCGACCTCTCTCATTTCTCTTCTTACCATCGCCAGATAGCACTCTTTGCGAGTTTTTACCAACAGGCTCTCTCATTTTGTATTTCTCTACTTCCATCGTCTTACGGTGCCCGAAGGTTTTCACCAATAAGACTCTCTCATTTTATTTCTTTTCATTCCAGGAACCTCGGATCGCAACAATGATGTTCTCACAACTTCCAATCGATCTCGAAGGACTTGTACTCGGTTCGGGTAACAAGAATTGCAAACAAAATTACAACTTTGGAATCATCTTGACGGATCTTAAACAGAATCAAAAATATCATCTGCCCCAGTTTCATTTTTGGGGAAACCGGGATTTTTGTTTTGGTGTGACCGAACCTCAGGGAGAGGTTGCCTACGTATCCTTTCGGAATCAAGTCAGAACGTAGTTCAGGAACTTTGTTTTTGTTTTGTTTGTTTTCTTTTTTTTTTTTTTTGTTTGGTTTGGATTCCAAAGAGGGTAGCCAAAGAAAAGTAACCGGCTCAAAGGGTTTACAAAATGGTTGGTAGTGTTTGGGTAGCGGGAATAAAAGCCTTCAATCATTTCGATTTGTGAGGACCTCATTGAAGCAAGTTCAGACATAATACCTTTTCACAGCATCTGCATTCACAACCGTTTCAGGATCTTTTCCTTCCATGTCTCCAGAGTATAATGCTCCTCTTGGCAGTATCTTCCTGATGATGTATGGTCCTTTCCAATTAGGAGCGAATTTTCCTTTCGCTTCCTCATGATGTGGAAGAATGCGTCTTAAGACCAACTGACCTACTTCGAAATTTCTTGGTCGTACTTTCTTGTTGTAAGCACGAGCCATTCTTTGTTGGTACAGTTGTCCATGACAGACCGCAGCCATTCGCTTTTCATCAATCAAAGTTAATTGTTCCAAACGAGTCTTAACCCACTCGCTATCTTCAATCTCTGCTTCAACAATTGTACGAAGCGAAGGAATTTCTACCTCTGCCGGTATCACAGCCTCAGTTCCATAGACTAGCAGGTATGGAGTTGCTCCCACCGATGTGCGTACTGTAGTACGGTATCCCAGCAAAGCGAACGGTAATTGTTCATGCCATTGTCTAGAACTTTGGATTGTCTTTCTCAAAATCTTCTTAATGTTTTTGTTTGCTGCTTCCACGGCACCGTTGGCTTTGGGCCGATAAGGGGTGGAGTTCCTATGCGTTATTTTGAATTGCTCGCATATTTCCTCCATCAAATGACTATTCAGGTTCGCAGCATTGTCTGTGATGATAGTTGCGGGTATACCAAAACGACAGATAAGATTTGAGTGTACAAAATCCACCACCGCTTTCTTGGTGACTGATTTGAGAGTGACGGCTTCGACCCATTTTGTGAAGTAATCGATAGCCACCAATATGAATCGGTGTCCATTTGAAGCTTTCGGCTCAATCGGGCCGATGACATCCATTCCCCAAGCGACAAATGGCCACGGTGCCGACATAGGATGCAACTCAGTTGGAGGTGCATGAATCAGATCTCCATGTACCTGGCATTGATGACATCTTCGGACAAAACCGAAACAATCTTTCTCCATGGTCATCCAATAATAACCTGCTCGAAGGATTTTCTTGGCTAAGACATAACCATTCATATGAGGCCCGCATACTCCTGCATGTACTTCGTGCATGATTCTTCCTGCTTCTTCGGCATCAACACACCTTAAAAGGTTAAGATCCGGGGTTCTTTTGTACATGACCTCGCCGCTCAAAAAGAAACCACCTGCATGTCTCCTAATGGTCCTCTTTTGATCTCCAGTAGCATGTTCTGGGTATTCTTGCGTTTTCAGAAATCTCCCGATATCGTAATACCATGGCTTGACGCTCGGTCCTTCTTCGATTGCATTGCAATAACCGTGGCTTTCCCTGATTTGAATTTCCAAGGGATTGACATGGGCGTTGCCCGGATAAGGTAGCATTGAAGCTAAAGTGGCAAGTGCGTCAGCTAGTTCATTGTGACATCGTGGGATATACCCGAACTCTATCGATGCAAATCGCTTGCCAAGAATATTCACGTGCTGTCGATAAGGGAGGAGTTTAACGTCTCGAGTTTCCCATTCACCTTGAGATTGTTTGATAATTAGATCTGAATCTCCCATGATCAACAAATCTTCGACACCTTGATCAATTGCCATGTTCATACCCATGATACAAGCTTCATACTCAGCCGTATTGTTCGTGCAAAAGAAACGGAGCCTAGCCGTGGCCGGATAATGCTGACCAGCAGGAGAGATCAAGATTGCCCCAATCCCTACACCTTTAGCGTTTACCGCCCCATCGAAAAACATTTTCCAAGCATGACCGTCTTCCGAAACAACTTCTGTCGTATTTACCTCTTCATCAGGAAAGTAGGTATTCAATGGTTGATACTCTTCGTCGATCGGGTTCTCGGCCAAATGGTCTGCCAATGCTTGGGCCTTCATTGCCGTGCGAGTGACATAGACTATGTCAAACTCGGTGAGCAGGATTTGCCACTTTGCCAATCTTCCGGTGGGCATCGGTTTCTGGAATATATACTTCAAAGGATCCAACCGAGTAACGAGGTGAGTCGTATGGGCTTGGAGGTAGTGTCTCAATTTCTGAGCGACCCAAGTTAAAGCACAACACGTTCTTTCCAGCAAAGTGTACTTGACCTCATAACTAGTGAATTTCTTGCTCAGGTAGTAAATCGCATGCTCTTTCTTCTCTGCCGCATCACGTTGTCCGAGAACACAACCAAAAGAGTTTTCCAAGACCGTTAAATACAAGAAAAGAGGTCTCCCCGGCTCTGGCGGGACTAAGACTGGAGGGTTTGACAAATATTCTTTGATCTTGTCAAAAGCTTCTTGGCATTCAGTTGTCCATTTGATTGCAGCATCTTTCTTCAACAACTTGAATATGGGTTCACATGTGGAAGTCAATTGAGCGATGAACCTACTGATGTAGTTCAGTCGGCCTAGAAGACTCATTACATCTTTCTTTGTTCTGGGGGGAGGTAAATCCCTGATGGATTTTATCTTTGTGGGATCTAATTCAATACCTCTTCTACTGACTATGAAACCCAAAAGTTTACCTGACGGGACTCCAAAAGCGCATTTGGCCGGATTCAGCTTCAAATCGTACTTCCGCAACCTCTCAAAGAATTTCCTCAAGTCTCGCACATGATCGCCTTGAGTTCTGGATTTGATGATCACATCGTCCACGTACACCTCTATTTCCCGATGCATCATGTCATGGAAAATGGCAGTCATAGCTCTCATGTACGTCGCTCCTGCATTTTTCAAGCCGAATGGCATGACTCGATAATAGTAAGTCCCCCAAGGTGTGGTAAAAGCAGTCTTCTCCGCGTCCTCTTCATCCATCAACACTTGATGATATCCCGCGTAACAATCCACAAACGATTGTATCTCATGCTTAGCACAGTTATCAACAAGGATGTGGATGTTCGGTAAAGGAAAGTTATCTTTAGGACTCGCTTTATTCAAATCTCGGTAGTCAACACATACTCGAGTTTTTCCATCTTTCTTTGGCACGGGCACAACATTAGCCAACCACGTGGTGTATTGTACCACTCGAATTACCCCTGTTTTCAACTGCTTAGTGATTTCTTCTTTGATTTTATCACTGATGTCAGTCTTGAACTTCCTTTGCTTCTGTTGCACTGGGCGACACTCAGGGTAGATTGGTAATTTGTGCACCACTAGATCAGCTCCCAATCCTGGCATGTCATCGTAAGACCAAGCAAACACGTCTTTAAATTCAAACAAGAGTTGGATTATTGCATCTCGTGTTTTCTCATCTGTGTGGATGCTTATCTTGGTCTCTCGGACTTCTTCATCACTTCCCAAATTAACCGGTTCGGTGTCATTCAAGTTTGGCTTAGGTTTATTCTCGAAATGTTCCAATTCTCGATTTATTTCCCTAAAAGCCTCGTCTTCATCGTATTCCGGTTCTTGGTTCATCATTTCCAGATTAGGTGGCGTGTTCGGATTTGAGCATGAGTTCCGCAAGCATGTCATGTTATTTAAAGCCGCATTATTAGGACTGAAAATGAAGAATAAATAACAAAATTAGAAAGAGTGCAAAAGTAAGGAAATATTTATTTTATTTTCTTGGAATTTTCTGAAAACAAACAAAATTACATTGGGGAAACAAAAAAATACAAGAAAACAAAGAAAAACATCCAAGCTACATCCCGAAGTAACTTGTGATGAAGGAAAAACGACAGGACAAATCTACCAGAACTCCTGCCTGATTGGGAAGGGTGTGGCTTTCCAATTTTGCAATTTAGCTTCAGGGCCCACATACAGCACCTCAGCGGTGCTTGTTCCTTCTCCCGATTGGACCATATTAACATCATAGAGCATTTGCCTCATGGCCCCACATATGTCTTCAATTTCCTCCGCCGTAAAGACCTCGTCTTCTTCTTCTTCACTGTACCTTGGTCGGACAAAAGTTTGGTACAGATGCGGCAATGGTTGCGGCAGAACCCATCCTTTCTCCTTTCTCTTTTTGGCCCATCTTTCATCTTCAGGGGTTGGGCGAAAGCCCACTCCGAAAAACTTTTCAGCTACAGGTAAAGTTATCAGCTTCGGCACTCCTTGTAGGGATTTCCCCAAACCTTTTCCTGGCTGGAATCCATGTTTAATCATTTCTTTCGCCACCATGACGGAGGCATTAGACAAAAAAGGTTGGGGGAGAGGGTTCCCTTCTTCGTGTTGATCCGCCAACACAATCTCGAAAGCTTGATAGACAATGTTTTCGCTTCCCGCTTCCGCTTCCAAGCAAGGTATGGATGGATCTCGATAAATTGATTGCTCATCTTCCCCGTGGACCACGATCTCTTGTCCCTTGTGCTCAAATTTCAACATCTGATGGAGGGTAGAGGGCACAGCTCCGGCCGCATGAATCCATGGTCTCCCTAGAAGAAAATTGTAAGAAGTGTCCATATCCAAGACTTGGAATGTCACTTCGAAGTCCACCGGGCCGATGGTCATAATTACATCAATCTCTCCGACAGCATCTCTTTTCACACCGTCAAAAGCTCGCACACATATGTTGTTAGGCCGAATCCTTTCAGCTCCGATTCCTATGCGGCCTAAAGTGGAAAGTGGGCATATGTCTACCCCCGAACCCCCGTCAACCATGACCCTCTTCATATAGTAGCCTTCGCTTTTGACAATCAAATGCAAAGCTTTGTTGTGGGCGGCACCCTCCAAAGGCAAATCAGCTTTACTGAAGGAAATCTGATTGATCGCGAAGAATCTTTCTGTCATTCTTTCAAGTTGTTCTGATGAAGTCTCAATAGGCACGTATGCCTCATTCAAAGCTTTTAGCAAAACCTTTTGATGTTCAGTAGACTTCATTAGAAGGGACAACATCGACACCTGCTCTGGGCATTTACGCAGTTGGTCTATCACCTCGTAATCAGGCATTTGCATCTTTTGAAAAAAGACCTCTGCCTCTTCAGCACTTACAGGTTTCTTCGACGGGAAACGCCTTTGCGTGGCGTTATTTACCTCCTCCGTGTTTAAGTACTTCTGTCCTAGGACACTCTCAGATGAATTTCCCACAATCTCTTTCCCTTTGCGCATAACAAATGTTCGTTGGTAGCTCCAGGGTACTGCGGATGGATCTGTCATTGGTTTTTGTTGCACGCGTGCAATAACCACAGGTTCATCCGGTTTTCGGGCCACATAAGTTCCCTTTGGTACATACATTGATGTTTCTCTCTTTAAATGGAACTTCTTGGGGGCACCTATGGACAATGGTTTTTCCACTCTACCTCGTGGGAGGTAAAGGACTCCACCTTTCTAAGACGATGCTTTCAATTCAATCGTCTTTTCGGATTTGGTTTCAAGAGCTTCAACCTTTTTCCTCATTTTCTCTTGTTTCGGGGTAGCCTCGGGACGCTTCTCTATGTTGGCGATGGCGATTATCGCTTTCAAAGCTGGGTCAAATTCTTTGTCGTCACAAATCATCCCAATCACCGGTCCGTTGTTGTGGGCTGGTAATGGGTTGTTTGTCACATTTGGGATGTCTTCATCTGCGAAGACGATCCTCCCTTGATTGATTAGATCTTGCACCGCCTTCTTCAAAGTCCAACAATTGTCGGTGCTATGTCCCTCAACACCTGAATGATAGGCACAATATATTCCTCGTTGGTAGGCAGAAGAGTCCGGATTCTGCCTGTTCTGCGGAACGGGCTGCAATAGGTTTTCTTGCCTGAGTTTTGGGAAAAGAGTGGAATACGGCTCCCCAATCGGTGTAAAGCTCGTTTTGGGTTGCTCACGGCGGCGAGCGTTATTTGGCCGTGGATTATACTGGTTTGGGTAAGGAGGTTGGTTTCTCTGGAATGGAGGTGGATTCCTGTTGGCTGGTGGCTGTGGCCGTGCCTGAGGTTGAATGTTCATGACCGCATAGGGTGGAGGCGGAGGAGCATAAGCCATGCCGTGATGTGGATAATAATGTTGGGGGCCCTGTCGGAGAATACCTGCCTTGAGGTTCGATATCTCCTGTCTTCTACCGCCGCCATAGCAGATTCTTCTTTCTTCTTGCTTCGGGGCATCCCTCCAGACCCGCCTTGAATGGCTTGGGAAGTTGCCCGAATGGCCGCTTGGCTCAAAATTCGCCCTGTTTTCAAGCCATTTTCTACCATTTCTCCGATCTTGATAGCTTCGGCAAAAGGTTTTCCCATCGCCGACATCATATTTTGAAAGTAATCTGGCTCTTGAGCTTGGAGAAAAGTCGTGACCATTTCAATTTCGTCCATGGGGGGTTTCACCCTGGACGCTTGCTCTCGCCACTTGATGGCATATTCTCTGAAGCTTTCTGAGGGCTTCTTTTTTAAGTTCGATAGAGAATTCCCGTCCGGCGCAATATCGATGTTGTATTGGAATTGTTTTACAAAATCTCTGGCCAGATCATCCCAGATGTGCCATCGAGATATGTCTTGATCCATATACCACTCCGATGCTATTCCGACCAAACTCTCTCCGAAGTACGCCATCAACAATTCTTCTTTGCCGCCGGCACCCCTCAATTGATTGCAGTATTTCTTCAAATGAGCAATGGGGTCGCCATGTCCGTCGTACTTTTCGAACTTTGGTGTCTTAAAACCCGATGGCAAATGGACGTGCGGGAACATGCACAGATCGGCGTAAGATACACTCTTCTGTCCACTCAGACCTTGCATGTTCTTAAAGCTTTGTTCCAAACTCCTCATTCTTTTTGCCATCTCATCCCGCTCGGGGGTCTTTGGATTTTGGCTCGGTAGGAACTCATATCGAGGTGGCTGAGAATATGTATTGGCTGCAACCTGGGTATGGTCCCGTGTGAGCGGTGGTGCCGGGAATGTAAAGGATGAGGAGTCGAAGAAAGGAGCATGTGCGGTGGGGTGCGTTGTGATTGGAACTGGCAATTCAACGGACGTTCTTGCAGATGTATCATGTGGTGCTACCCGAGGATGGGATGTGGAGGGTGATTCGGAGAGGTTTGTAGCATTGGAATACCCGAACAGAGTAGGCGGGTAATTGATGGGGGTATTTGAAATACCGCTTGACCTGAGAAGAATTTCAGGGAACCCAGGGACCAGACTCGGGGGCTCTTTCCCGTTGTTCCAATCGTCCAACATCTCGAGCATGCGGCAACGCAACATTCTATTCTCCTCCAAAGCTGCCGACTCAGTAGCCGGGATGGTTGTCAATGAGCTTTCCTCCGAAACGGGAATGGTTGCTAAAGGCATTTCTGAAGACATGTCGGCACCCTTTTTTGACCTAGTGAAATAGGGATGAGTGCTTTCAGGCTGCCGAACTTTTCCTTTGGACCTTGTGAAGTACGAATGTGGTGCCAGATTACCGCAAAGTCAACCACTTTTACTAAAACCTGGAGTTTGGCAAACAAACGGTTAGTCTGAAACAACATAACAGATAAGTAATCTCACGTTGGGTGTGATGCACTTATACAGGTGATAATGTTGCTACATGTATTCGCTTGCGATGCGTCATTCCGGTTTGTATCGATCTTCTTTTTCTCTTAACTTCTTTCCCCCCCCCCTTTTTTTTCATTTTTATTTTTATTTATTTATTTTTTAGTGATGGTCGAATCTTATGTGGATTGCCTACGTATCATGTCCCCGCATGAATCAGACCGGGCGTAGTTCGGAAACAATAGACATAAGATGAAGTGTTCATGAATTTTATTTCAACAAACTTAAAACTTGAAACAACTTGCAAAATACAACAATGGAGAAAAACTTGTAAAAGGACAAACAGACTCTAAAACAAAAGACTTTCCTAAGCATGTTCCAACGCCTCGAATCTTTGCGCCCGGGGGGCGCTGTTTGGCCTTGCTGCAGTTCTTGGGGTGAGATCTTTCTGTATACTTCCCAATTCTGCCATGACCTGGTGGACACATTCCATGATTGAAGAAAAGAGGGCAGGCCGAGGTACTTGTTCGCAGTTCAAACACTTCATAGTAACGTAGTGCCCGATCTCATTGATCCTGGTTCTGATTATGTCTTTTTCCCTGAGCAGCTGCCCTATGTGCCTGTTCTTTGCCCCTAATACTTGAGAGTTGTCGGAGACATGGTCCAAGAGCCTATCTATTTGTCTTTCCATCCGTGCCATCAAGTTGTGACAACGGTCTCTATCTGCTTTAGCATCCTGGACTTGCCTGAGAGTTCGTTCTTTAAGAGTGGCATTTGCTTTTCTTAAATCAACGATGATCGCATCATAGTCTTTCTCTACTTGTTGTAGACGGAGTGCTTCTTGGTGGGCCGCTCTCTTCCATTTTGTTCGGACCGCAACCAAAGCCGCTTTTGCCTTCTCCAAGTCTTCTTGGTGTTCAAAGGCTTTTCTTTCCAAATCGTTTATCAGCATTTGATCACTCCGACTCCTCCTTGACCTTTCTGCGGCCAATTGCATCTCTTGAATTCGAGTTTGGAGTGCTTCTCTTTCCTGCTCCCAACCGGCCCTTTCCCGATCGAAGTCAGCCTGTTGTATGTCCATGGTTGCTTCCAGGATTCCTTTGTCTTCTTTTAAAGTGTTGATGCAAGATTGGAAATTTTGTGTCGTCTCATGCTCAACCTCCCTAACTCTGGCTTCTATTTCTCTCTCCCAATCGACGGCATACTTCACTGACCTTTCTGACCTTTGCTCTGGTATTGGTTGGTTGTGGAACCATTCAAGATAAGCGAGACTCACTTCTCCCCGTTCCCGATCGGCAACCATTTCGTTGATGTCGGAGAGTCGACTACCGAACCAAACCTTCTGTGCATAAGTCTCCCTCGGGGTCTCTTCTGTCACAAATTCCCATACAAATGATCGCATATCCTCAATTGGGGCCTTTTTCTGTTCTCTTCCCAGCTGCCGCATGACACGTAGCGGGGCATATGGTTGGAAACCCCTGAAACCCATTAATATGTAGAACGGGCGGTATGTCGACATATGCATGATTTTGGCGGAAGGGAACCAATAATAATTCCAGGTAAGTTGATCGGCTCTCAAAGAGTTGAGGAGTTCTTGCCAAGTCCTCAAGTCTTCTGGAAGGTTACAACGGGCGGCTCTGTTTGTATGACAACGAATATAATTCAGCCAATCTGCTTTGAAGTTTATCACAATTGGGTGATGGTAGAGATGCTCTATAAACCACATTTGTAATAAAATATTGCAACCCTCAAAATAGTCTTGTCCTTCTTGGCACCGAGTTAAGGCCCGGAAGATGTCTCCTAGTATCATCGGAAGAACAGTGTGTTCCTCGTTACTCTGTAGATATGAGACCACCGCAGCTAAACGGATCCTGATGCGCCCACCACGTTCGGGAAAAACCATGGTTCCCAAAAAGGCGATCATGAAAGCATAGATTCTTAAATCTCCCCAGGCATCATAATTTAGCTGGTTAACAAATTCGACGTTTGAGAATTTCCCAAACCCTTCTTTATCACCAAATCTGTCGTAGAGATAATCTAATGGCACCCAACCGTTCTCCAGACAACCGAGGGGAACCCGCCGGAGACATAGCTTTTTCAAGAAGTTGTTCACACTTATCCGCCTAGGAGCTGCAGGCCTCATCTTGTGCAAATCTCTTCCGAGCCCTGTGAGTCCGCCCAATTCTTCCAAAGTGGGTGTCATTTCACAATCCCGGAATTTGAACACATTGCTTGTTGAGTCCCAAAAACTCACCAAAGCTCTGATCACATTTTTGTCCGGTTTTATCATCATGATGTCCCGAAGAAACTTGAGGTGCTTGTGAACTTGATTTCTTTCCCAAGCTGAAAAACTAGTCCACCATTTACAGAGCCGATCTGGGGTTTTGTCCTGGACCATGAACATAGGTGGCATTTCGTCTCTCACCCTTTTCTGGCCGATTCGTCGCGAGGAAGTCATGCTGATCCTAGAAAAGATAAAAAATGGATTTAAGATTTTTTTTTTTATTATATATAAAAAAACGAATCTTGTTAATACGGCCTTTCAACACTTGAAGAAGATTTGAAGGCTGTATAACAGGATACCAGTGTGATGTCTATATTCCGTTTTGCAAAATTAGTCCTCCGGCGCCCCTTTGAGGCGTTTGGCTATTTTTGCAAAATTTCCTAACTCTCGACTAAGAACAAAAATCCTAATTCTAATATTTTTTTTTTATTATTTTTTATTATTTTTTATTTTTTATTTTTTTTTTTTATTATTATTATTTTTTTTTCTTAAAAAAAATCAGTATTAGTTGAGCCCGATATGGGTTGCCTACGTATCTCATTTTTGGTGAGAATCAAACTTGCGTAGTTCGAAAATAAAAGAACTAAATTATTTTAAGAAAAGAAAACGAACTATTTTTTAAACAACATTTCTAAAACAAATTACTTTCAAAGGAACTAAGAAAATTTATTTGGAAATTTATTTTCAAAGAAACTAAACTATTTTTGTAAAATTAAGAAAATTTATTTGGAATTTTTTTAATTTTTCAGAATTTATTTTCAAAGAATTAACTATTTTCATAAAATTAAGAAAATTTAGTTTGGAATTTTTTGCAATTTTTCAGAATTTATTTTCAAAGAATTAACTATTTTCATAAAATTAAGAAAATTTAGTTTGGAATTTTTATTTTATTTTTTTTTTATTATTTTTTGCATTTTTTTTTTTCAGAATTTATTTTCAAAGAACTAACTATTTTCATAAAATTATTTTAACTATATACCCCGACGTTTTCCACTTCTTCCTCTTTTTTAACAAACCGGTCGGCATGTAAGATCGAAACAAATAAATGCACACAAAAAGATGCAACAAGTTGGTCTTTTTGTTTCAGGTACACCTGTCCTAGACAGGCCCAACCCCTGTGTTGAGCCTCCTAAGTCAAATATGCACATGATGCAAATAAACGTTCCTATCGGGGATCCGGCATAAGGTTTTGTTATTCTAAGTCATCATCCTGTTGGAAAAGTGTCTAGACCGGCTTTAACTCGAGCGGACAACTCGAGCCGAAGAGTGTCGGTGCACCGGTAGCATGACTTTCCGGCTTAATTGAAAAAACTCTCCGCCTAAACATGTGTGACTACAAAATCCTTCACCGGGTGCCAAGCACCACAGCTATCTTGAGAAAAACGGGCTATGTCAAGCAAATGCCCGGTATTATATTTCAAAAGACTCAAAAAGAGAAAAAAAAATGGGTATCGGCACAATTTATATACAGTTCACAAAATATCAAAGCGGTAAAACAACATTTAGCATATAAAATATAAACATGTAATAAAATCAGATAATAAGTAAGCCAAATAAAATAATTGTTCAAAGCTCGAATTCTTAAACCCTGAACCAGTAGTTCTGGGTTTGTTTCCCCAGCAGAGTCGCCAGAGCTGTCACACCTCCTTTTGGCGCGCCCGCTACCCGGGGGTAGGTGCACAAGGGAGTTTTTTCCAATTTAAGTGACAATATTCGAAACGGGATTATTTTATTTATTTCAGAGTCGCCACTTGGAATAAATTAAGGTGTCCCAAGTCACCGATTTATTTAAATCCCGAATCGAGGAAATTTCGACTTTCCAAATGAAGTCTGCGAACCAGAAATTCTAAGTAAGGAATTCTGTTGACCCGAGGGAAGGTGTTAGGCACCCCCGGATCCCGTGGTTCTAGCACGGTCGCTTCAATTATTATAATTGGCTAAAATACCTGATTTTATACATGTTTACAAATTATATGCTCCAATTAAATCTTTTAAGCCGCTATATTAATTTGAAACCATGCAAAAGGAAAAGACTAATTGCAACATAGACTCGGACTTTTTGATAGATAGGTGAATATAAAAAAAGTATCCGGATTATTTATTGGAAACTATGCCGATTAAAACCATCATAAAACTAACCCCAAAAAAAATCAATTTACTTAATAGTGTATCCCTTAAAATTATTTCCGATTAAAGAATCATACCAAATGATATATTATTTCCTAGCTTTGATTTATGGCCGGAGATTGAATGACAAGATATAAGCTAACGGAAAATTGATCAAAATATACGAAATAGAAATAATTCATCTTGAACCAATTATTAAAAAAGTAAGATTGTTTACTATCCTTAATCCGATGTTAATTGGCGAAAGCGAGACTATGCGATTAAAATCGATCTAACATTAGCATCTAAAACCCGGGCTAACTTATCTTGTCTACTTAAGTATAAACAGATTTCAAGAGAAAATCAAGTGAAGAAATTCAAAAATGATTCAAAATACTTTGCATTAATAATTAACATCAACCAAATTAATAACTTAAACATGCTTAAATTGATTGACTTTAACAAATTACCAATTTTAACATATCAAGGGAAATCTTAATCCGTACAAATACATTATACAACTAACAATGTATATCACAAAATTGAATTCGGTTCTAAAAATTACTAACCAATAACCCAAAGTCCCTTTAATCTAATTACTAAAACAAAACTCCGGAATTTCTAATGGTGACTTGATGTATTCCGAAAATCTATGACTGCAGTAACTGATTAAACAAAGATGCAATACAGAAGGAAATTTAAAATGATAACAGTAGTTTCTTCAGTTGATTCCGAAATGATTCAGGTACATCGAGCGAAAAACTTCAAAGCATTATAGAGGATGAAATACCTGGGATTTGAATTGAAATAGAGCAAAAGAAAAGGTCAGCAACAGCAAGTGAAGAAAACAACAATTGGCAGCAACAAACAAGCAACAGCAGTAACACTTGAAACTCCAGTACAACTCAAAGACCTCAAACTTAGACAGGAACAGAATCCAGGCAATGACCCAAGATCAATTGGTGAACCAAACAGAAACAAACGAATGATCTCCGAAGAATTGAACACTCAAAATTCGAAAGAGAACACTGTATGTGTGTGTGTGTGAAAACAGGGATGTATTCTTCTTATACACACACTGTGAAAACAGAGAAGAATGTGAAAACAGAGAAGAATGTGAAAACAGAGAAGAATGTGAAAACAGAGAAGAATGTGAAAACAGTTTTCTGTTCTGAGTGTGTGCCTGTATGTGTGAATTCCAGAAAGTATTCACTGTATGTGTGTGTGTGTTCACTGTATCTGTCTCTTTTCTGTGTGTTCTCTGTTTCCCAGAATGTTTCTGTGTGTGTGTGTTTTCCAGAGAGCTTTTCTATGTTTGTATGTATATCTAGTCTATCTGTGAGTCTCTCCTTTTATAACCTATAAATCCCAACCAACAGCCCTTCCTTTTCAGTTTCAGATCTGTCCAGCACCCATTATTCCCCTTTTTCAAACCTTTTTGAGCTGTATATTCCCTCTCATGTGTATCCTAATTCTAACAACTGACCAAGCACTCAAACAAAGCTGAAAATACTCATTATTATCCTCACATTCTCTGATTATTCCCTCCTGATTTGTCTAAAAGTGGGATTTATAATTAATCAAATCCTAAAGGTGCAAACTAATGAAACACACTGCTGTCCAGCAGGTTTTAGCAACTCATTTCCATGTGTATTGCACTTTAAAGGTTGATTTTAGGGCTACTTAAATGGACTAACAGCTATATCCAATTCACAACCTAATTTAGAATCAAATAATGGTTCAAAACAAACAAATCCAACAATTAAACTCAACCACTCTGAACAAACAACAAACCGAAAGATTTTCAATCAAACAAACAATGAAACACTGCTCGGAATCTCAAACAACCAGTTTGCGAATTGAAACGACGACATTTGCTAAGTCGAATCGCAACACGTATGATTGACAACGAAAAGCCGACAAACAAATTCAACAAATTCTAACACCCAAAGCCGAGAGAAGAGAAGAAAGATGAAGCAAATACGAAACTAAATGTTCGACGACGCTAATCGACGCGAACCTGTATTCAACAACGTCGGTAATCCAATAGACAAGGCAGAATTTCAGAATTGACAAATTCAATGAAACAGTGTTTCGGCCAAAGAAAAGAAAAGAGAAAAAATGAAGCTAACTAATCGACGACGCTAATCGACGACATTCGTATAATCGATTACAACAAACAACAAACAATAACACACAATCGATGAACAAATTTTTCATTCTTCAACACTTAAAGCCGAGAGAAGAAGAAGAAAAATCCAAGAAGCAAGAATTGCTATTCGACTTCAAAAATCGACTCGAATACACACACTTATCAACGAACAACAATCAATCAATTACGATAATCAATCTCAAAAACAAACAGTGAATTAAGCAAATTCTCGGCTAGAACAGTTCAAAATGAAGAATTGTCTATTCGACGAAATATCGAATCGAGTTCTTATTTTATAGCAACAACATTCGTATCAATCAATCAGAAGCAACAAATCGACCAAATAAAACGGTCCCAAGAGATGGAGAAAAACAGAGAATTGCAATGAACGGATACAATAAACAAAAATTAACACAAAATGAAACAAATACAAATAAAAACAAAGAAGAAAGACAGAAGAAAATTACCTCGAACAGTAGAGACGAGAATCAAAACACTCTTTGGGTCGTTCGGACTTGGACTCGGATTTTTTGAAGTTGAATGGACTTTAATTGAAATGTTTTCAAATGAAAACATATCAATTAAAATCCATTGACTTCAATTCCTTTTAATTTGAACAAAAATCTCTAATTCTCAAAGCTAGGGTTCTTGGGGCTCGGTTTTGGGGTTTGCATGGTTTGGCCTTGATTTGAAGGGAATCAATGTTCGTTTGGCTATGAGGGAGGTCAAGGGATGACATGGGGTGAGTTTGGGGGAATTTGGTATGGATTGGGCTTTGGCTCGAATCTTCAAGTGAAGATTCGAGAAGACCCGAGTTGATTCGAGCCAAACTGATGACGGATTCGTGTTCAGGGGGTTAAGGAGATTAACTGGTGTTAATTTGGTGGTGTTTGGGATGGTGGCCGCCGGGTTTCAGGCGGTGGAGAAGGGGGGCGGCGTTAGGGTTTCGGTCTTTGGTGTTGTTGTTCTCATGGAGACGAAAAGGGGACGGGAATTGGTAATGGGGCGTGTGACAAAGGGTTTGGGGGTTTTGGGGTTCAAAATGCACGAAATAATCCCAACCGTTGGATCAAATGAATCCAACGGTTGAGATCACATGGGCTAAATTAAATGGGGTTGTTTTGGGTAAGGAAGTTTGGGCTGGGGCGTTTGGGCCTTGTGAATTAAATTGAATTTCAGCCCAAATTTGATTTCCTCTCTCTTTTATTTAATTCTCAATTTATTAAAACAAAAATTCTAATTACACTACAAAGTCAATTAAATTATAAGAAATACTAATTAGGTTATATGAACAAATAACACACTCAATTTAAACATCAATTAAATATAAATCAAACAATTAGGCATTTAAATACTAGAAAAGCAAAAATACATATTTTTGTGATTTTATTTTGCAAAAAATAAACTTAAACTACCCCTAATTGCAAAGTTAGATCAAAATGTAAATATGACCTATTTTTGTATTTTTATTAATTTAAACACATATAATCATGCATATACAAATGCAAACAATTACCAGAAATAACACGAAAATTCAACAAAAATACACATCGTAAAAATAGACGAATTTTTGTTTTGATTTTGTGGGAGTAATTCATGTTAGGCAAAAATCACGTGCTCACAGCTGCCCCTCTTTGCGCGAAGTGTACCCGAAAGGGACGCCGGAAGGCTAACTTTGCATAAACGACCACTTTTGGGTCATTTTGTAGATTTTTGGTCGATTGGCCCTAACAACCATATAATCTTCGTCCCCGAGGCGCTGAAAGGCCGTATTTGCAATACCGGGTCTTTTGTTTAAATTAGAAAATTTGTCATAAATAAATCAGGTGATGCCGCTTTTGCCAAAAAATAGTCGAATGTTCCCGAGAGGGACGCCGAAAGGCTGACTTTGCATAAACGGCCACTTTTGATCATTTTTAGGATTTTTGGTCAATTAGCTACACACAACCTTAAAATCCTCGCCCCCGAGGTGCTGAAAGGTCGTGTCTGCAAAACCATGTCTTTTATTTTAATTTGAAAAAAAAATAAGAAAAGAATCAGTGGCAAGTAAATGCTTGAATTTTTGGTCAAAATAAGCCAAGCTAGTTTCGGCGGTATTTTAAACCGTTCTTGCCGAGATAGCCTTATAGCATCTTTCAGTTGTCGAAAGGTTGTCTTCGTAAAAGAATGGACAAGTTTGTAAAGAAATCCTTCCCGGCCTCAAAATTCATATGGAGTTGAGAAGGGGCCACGTTTGCAGAAATAGCCACTTGGTTGAAATTGGCAAACAGGGAAGTAATCTGCTAGTTTTTTTTTTATTTATATTTCTTTTGATTAGATCATATGGTGTTTGATTTTCAAGTCTGTAAGTATTTCTTTTCATCAGAATCTGTTAGTATGGCTAGTTTTTAAAAACTTTGTAATCAAGTTTGTTTTATTGTGAAAATTGAAAATTCCTGTAAAAAATATTTTATTATTATTGTCCTCTCGTAATCCGAACTACGCGGGTCTGATTCTCACCGGATGTGAGATACGTAGGAAAACCTCATTGGTTCCGACCCTAAAAAAAAAAAAAAAAAAAAAAAAAAAAATACTCTCGTTTAGTTCCTTCATTAAAATCTTTCTTTAGAAAATTAAAAAAAAAAAGAGTAAAAGTAGTTCAAAAAAAAAAAAACTAAAAAAATGGTTTCGTTCTTTCTACTGCTTTTCATGAAATAAAAAGAAAATTCAATAAAAATCAAAATTAAAAAATATGGATTTTACTCCAAAGCAAATAAATTTTTATTTTTAGAAGTCTTTCTATCAAAAAGCAAAACAAAAAGCAAAACAAAAAGCAAAAAAATAAAAAATAAAAAAATAAAAAAAATAAGCAAAAAATGAATATATTTTCCTTTCTTCTTTTAAAGCATTTCTTTCAAGAATTAGTTGGTTTACTCAATTCCCGCTTTTCCGAACTACGCCCGGTCTGATTCATGCGGGGACATGATACGTAGGCAATCCACATAAGATTCGATCATCAAAAAAATATATATATATAAAAAAAAAATTAAAAAAAATAAATAAAAAAAGGGGGGAAGTTAAAAGAAAAGAAGATTGATAAAGGATGAAAGCGAAGGAAAATACAAACCGGAATGACGCATCGCAAACGAATACATGTAGCAACATCATCATCTGTATAAGTGCATCACACCCAACGTGAGATTACTTATATGTTATGTTGTTTCAGACTAACCGTTTGTTTGCCAAACTCCAGGTTTTAGTAAAAAGTGGTTGATTTTGTGGTAATCTGGCATCACATTCGTACTTCACAAGGTCCAAAGGAAGAGTTCGGCAGCCTGAATGTACTCATCCCTATTTCACTAGATCAAAAAGAGGTGCCAACATGGCTTCAGAAATGCCCTTAGCAACCATTCCCATTTCGGAGGAAAGCTCTTTGACAACCATCCCGGCTACTGAGTCAGCAGCTTTGGAGGAGAATAGAATTTTGCGCTGCCGCATGCTCGAGATGTTGGACGATTGGAACAACGGGAAAGAGCCCCCAAGTCTGATCCCTGGGTTCCCTGAAATTCTTCTCGGATCAAGTGGGATTTCCAATACCCCCATCAACTACCCGCCTACTCTGTTTGGGTATTCTAATGCCACAACCCTCTCTGAATCACCCTCCACTTCCTATCCTCGGGTGACACCATTAGATACATCCGCAAGAACGTCGGTTGAGTTGCCAGTTCCAGTCACAACGCATCCCACCGCACATACTCCTTTCTTCGACTCCGCATCCTTTACATTCCCAGCGCCACCGCTTACACGGGACCATACCCAGGTTGCAGCCAATATATATCCTCAGCCACCTCGGTATGAGTTTCTACCAAGCCAAAATCCAAAGGCTCCCGAGCAGGATGAGATGGCAAAAAGAATGAGGAGTTTGGAACAAAGCCTCAAGAACATGCAAGGTCTAAGTGGACAGAAAAGTGTATCTTACGCCGATCTATGCATGTTCCCGCACGTCCACTTACCATCAGGTTTTAAGACACCAAAGTTCGAAAAGTATGACGGGCATGGCGACCCCATTGCTCATCTGAAGAAATACTGCAATCAATTGCGAGGTGCCGGCGGCAGGGAAGAATTGTTGATGGCATACTTCGGGGAAAGTTTGGTCGGAATAGCATCAGAATGGTATATGGATCAAGACATATCTCGATGGCACATCTGGGATGATTTGGCCAGAGATTTTGTGAAACAGTTCCAATACAACATCGATATTGCGCCAGACAGGAATTCCTTATCGAACTTAAAGAAGAAGCCCTCCGAAAGCTTCAGAGAATATGCCATTAAATGGCGAGAGCAAGCATCCAGGGTGAAACCCCCTATGGACGAAATAGAAATGGTCACTACTTTCCTCCAGGCTCAGGAACCAGACTATTTCCAGAACATGCTGTCAGCAATGGGAAAGCCTTTCGCAGAGGCGATCAAGATTGGGGAAATGGTAGAAAATGGTTTAAAGACGGGAAGGATTTTGAGTCAGGCAGCCATTCGAGCGACCTCCCAAGCAATCCAAGGAGGGTCTGGAGGAATATCAAAGGGTAGGATGAAAGAGGAAACATCCATGGCAACTTCGGGTGATAGAAGACACCACGCTCCTAGACCCTTCTTTTCGGAAAGAACCCCCCAGCATTATTACTCTGCTCAGGAAATGTCCTATATCCCTCAACCATACGCGGTCATGAATGCTCAACCTTTTGCGCAACCGCAACAGCATGTCAGTAGAAACCAAGCTCTATTTCCAAGAAATCAGCCTCCCCACCAGAACCACTATAATCCTCGACCTCCGCAGAATAACTTCCGTCCTTGGGAACAGCCAAAGAAATCAAGTTTTACCCCAATTGGTGAATCTTACTCTAATCTATTCCCGAAACTTGTCCAAATGGGTCTACTGCAGCCGGTTCCTCAGGAATAGACAAAACCCGGCATCGCCTTCCTACAAAGCTGGTGTCAGATGTGCATATCATTCAGAGGCAGAGGGCCACCATACTAATGACTGTTGGACTTTGAAACAAGTGGTGGAGAATTTAATAGAGCAAGGGAAGATTGTGTTGAAGGATGAGGATGTCCCAAATGTGACCAATAATCCACTGCCTGCTCACAATAACGGGCCGATAGTTGGGATGATTTGTGAAGACGAAGAATTCGATCCAGCGCTTAAGGCCATAATTGCTATTGCTGACGTGGAAAGGAAGCCCAAGGCAGCCCCGAAACAAGAGAAAGGGGAAAAGAAGAGTAAAATCACCGAGTTAGAACCAGAAAGGGAAATTGGTGCACCTAAGCAAGACTATGAGGCATGGGGGGCAATTAAGACACCACAGCTGAATGAGCCAGTGTTTGTTGGACGCGTACCGCAAAAGCTTAAGGACCGTGAAGAGAAAGATAATGAGGATTCTATGACTGAAGAGAGTGAAGGAAAACATGAGGCAAAGCTCTACGATACTCACATGGTCGAGCCAAGGAAAGGGACTATCACCGTTAAGATGGGATCAGACACTAAACTCCCAAGCTGAAAGGCTAGGCCATCCCCGATCAGGCGGAAACCCAGTAAACTTGTCCTGCCGTATTTTTCTGCATCCAGAGTATTTCAGGGTGTAAATTGGATGTTTCTTTTAGTTTTTGTCTTTAAATTTCCGAATGTGAACTTTGTTTATCTTTTCGATTTCAAGAAATGAAATTAACATTTCATCGTCCGTTTTCTTTTCTTTTGTTATTTTTTTTTATTCTTTCACAGATTTGTTTTAGTTTTCTTTTTCTCTTCTCTTTAGTTCAAATCATGCAGCTTTAAATAACATGACATGCTTGTGGACTTCATGCCTAGATCCTAAAACGCTGTCAGACTTCAGAATAATGAATCGAGAGTTGAAATGCACAAAAGTTTATTTTTGAGGAAATGAAACAATGAATTGGAATAACCGAAGGAAATTGGTTCGCATACAAAAAGGGTTGTGTTGTACTCAAGGAATACCCGAGTAGTTGTCCCAACAAAGAAAGGCCCATACTTGCAACAAGAAAGTGCGGCCCAGAAATCTCGAAATAGAACAACCGATGTTAAGGCGCATTCCTCCTCATTACCAAGAAACAAAAAGAAAATTTCGCTCCTAATTGGAAAAATCCATGCATCATCCGGAAAATATCACTGAGAGGGACACTGTATCTGGCAGACATTGAAGGAAATGATCTTGAAACGGCAGTCAATACAGATACAGCATAAAGGTACTATGTTGGGACTTCCTGCGGCGTTGGCTTTTGTATAATTGAGATGACGAAGGCTTTCTTTCTTGCTACCCCAAACACTATGAATCCTTTGTAAAACCCTTTGAGCCGGTTACCTTTCTTTGTCTACCCTCTTTGGAATCCAAATCAAAAAAAAAAAAATAAACCAAAAACCAAACAAAATAAAACAAATTACCTGAACTACGTTCTGACTTGATTCCGAAAGGATACGTAGGCAACCTCTTCCTGAGGTTCAGTCACACCAAAACAAAAATCCCAATTTCCCCAAAAATTGAAATTGGGGCAGATGATATGACGGTTCAGTTTAGATCCGTCAAGATGGTTCCAGAGTTGTAATTCCATTCAATTTCCTTTCTACCCAAAGACCTTGTTCAAGTCCTTCAGATCAATTAGCAAAGGCAAGGAGGAGAAAAATGTCATTGACGGAAATCTGACACAGCCTGAATTGAGAGAAACAAAATGAGAGAGTCTTATCGGTGAAAATACTTCGGGAACCATAAGGCGATGTCGGTTGGAGAAGCTAAAAATGAGAGAGTCCGTTTAGTGAAAACTCGCAAAGAGCACTATCGGGCGACAATGAGAAGAGAAATGAGAGAGGTCGATTGGCGAAAACCCACAAAAAGGCGCCGCCGACCAAAAAGAAGACATCTCTTCAATAAAAGAGTCTTGGCAAGGTTCCCTGGTTTTGAAAATGCGAATCAATGGGTTCATAAGAAGTTGGAAAGTTTATGTGGGTCGAGCATCCAGTCCAAGAAGCATGTCATGTTTATTTGAAGTCGGCATGCATCCCAGATAAGTCCTTCTTTTTCCCCGTAAAGGACGCTTCTCTTTAAACTCATTTCCTTGCTTTTTGTATAGTTATTCTTTGAATCCCTTTCGGCTTGATTTTAATTCTGAAACTATTACAAAGAAAGGCGGCAGGACCGGTTTTACAGGATTCCATCTGGTAAAAAGGCAAAGAAAGATACCCAGCCTCAGTGGTGTATTGATCCAATCCCGACTGATCATGATGGTCGATCACTTGCAAAGGAAAAGACATTAAGAAGGAAAAGGAAATCAAAGGCTAAGGTTTTAAAAACGGAACGAGACAGAAAGACAGAGCCCACACAGGCGAGTCCTTAAAGAATTCCGAGTTTGAACCCGGTCAGTTTGAAAAGAAGTCACCCCCAAAGACAATTAGTAGCAAAGTTCTCAATGGAAATGGGGCAATAATCAAGCAATGAAGATAATCGAGGCCACAAAGTCAACCACTTTTTCAACTAATAAAATGTTCTTTGTTGAAAGCAGGTCTATTTAATTGTGCAAGAAGAAGGTACAACCCAAAGAAGTGAAGTACGCAAGCATTGAAATGGCTCTAGAACAAGGAAAACGCATAAAAAGGGAAGTTTCTTTTCAAAAGCTTTATCTTATGCATTTGTTGATGGTTAAAAAAAAGAAAATACCTAAAAGTAAAGGGGGGAAAATGAAAACTCCAAAAAGAGAATCAAATCATGTTAGTCCGATATCCGTTTGGACCCGGTCAGAAAATCGAGGGTCTCTCCGGCCAGAAAGCAGTGAGACATTGCTTTTGAATTCCGGCCAGAAAGCCGTGAAAACTTTCTTTCAAAATCCCCGGTCAGAAAACCGAGGATCTCCCAGTCAGAAAACTGCGGAGCCATTTATTTTAACCCCGGCAAAAACCGAGGGTCTGGCGACCAAAAAACCGTTAGATATTGTTTGAATTCCGACCGAAAGCCGTGAAACTTTTATCCCCGGTCGAAAACCGAGGATCTCCCCAGTCAAAAACTGCGGAGCCATTTACTTTAACCCCGGCCAAAAACCGAGGGTCTGACGGCCAAAAAACCGTTAGACATTGTTTGAATTCCGGCCAGAAAGCCGTGAAACTTTTATCCCCGGTCAGAAAACCGAGGATCTCCCAGTCAGAAAACTGCGGAGCCATTTACTTTAACCCCGGCCAAAAAACCGAGGATCTGACGGCCAAAAAACCGTTAGATATTGTTTGAATTCCGGCCAGAAAGCCGTGAAACTTTTATCCCCGGTCAGAAAACCGAGGATCTCCCAGTCAAAAAAACTGCGGAGCCATTTACTTTAACCCCGGCCAAAAAACCGAGGGTCTGACGGCCAAAAAACTGTTGGACAGTGTTTGAATTCCGGCCAGAAAGCCGTGAAACTTTTGTCCCCGGTCAGAAAATTGAGGATCTCCCAGTCAGGAATCTGCGGAGCCATTTATTTTAACCTCGGCCAAAAAACTGAGGATCTGGCTGCCAAAAAACCGTTAGACATTGCTTGAATTCCGGCCAGAAAGCCGTGAAACTTTTATCCCCGGTCAGAAAACCGAGAATCTCCCCGTCAGAAAACTGCGGAGCCATTTGTTTTAACTCCGGCCAAAAAACCGAGGGTTCGACGGCCAAAAACCGCTAGACATTGTTTGAATTCCGTCCAGAAAGCCGTGAAACTCTTCTACAAAATCCCGGCCAGAAAACTGTTTGGAGCCATTAACTTTAACCCCGACCAAAAACCGAGGGTCCGGCGGCCAAAAACCGTTAGACATTATTTGAATTCCGGCCGGAAAGCCGTGAAACTTTTATCCCGGTCGAGAAACCGAGGATCTCCCAGTCAGAAAAACTGCGGAGCCATTTACTTTTACCCGGCCAAAAAACCGAGGGTCCGACGGCCAAAAACCGTTAGACATTGTTTGAATTCCGGCCAGAAAGTCGTGAATCGTTTATCCCCGATCAGAAACCGAGGATCTCCCGGTCAGAAAACTCGCGGAGCCATTTACTTTAACCCGCCAAAAAACCGAGGGTCCGACGGCCAAGAAACCTGTAGACATTGTTTGAATTCCGTCCGAAAGCCGTGAAACTTTTATCCCCGGTCGAAAATCGAGGATCTCCCGGTCGAAAACTCGCGAAGCCATTTACTTTAACCCCGCCAAAAAACCGAGGGTCCGACGACCAAAAAACCGTTAGACATTGTTTCAATTCCGGCCGGAAAGCCGTGAAACTTTTATCCCTGGTCAGAAAACCGAGGATCTCCCAGTCAAAAAAGCTGCGAGCCATTTACTTTAACCCCGGCCAAAAACCGAGGGTCTGGACGGCCAAAAAACCGTTATACATTGTTTGAATTCCGGCCAGAAAGCCGTCAAACGTTTATCCCCGGTCAAAAAACTGAGGATCTCCCCAGTCAGAAAACTACAGAGCCATTTACTTTAACCTCGGCCAAAAACCGAGGGTCCGACTGCCAAAAAACCGTTAGACATTATTTGAATTCGGCGAGATAGCCGTGAAACTTTTATCCCTGGTCAGAAAACCAGGATCTCCCGATCGAAAACTGGGAGACATTTACTTTAACCTCGGCCAAAAACCGAGGATCTTGCGGCCAAAAACCGCTAGACATTGTTTGAATTCCGGCCGTAAAGCCGTGAAAACTCTTCTGCGAAATCCGAGGATCTCCCGACGAAAAACTTGCGGAGCCATTTACTTTAACCCCGCCAAAAAACCGAGGGTCCGGCGGCCAAAAACCGTTGAGACATTGTTTCGAATTCCGGCCGTAAAGCCGTGAAACTTTTTCCCGGTTAGAAAACCGAGGATCTCCTGGTCGGAAAACTCATGGAGCCATTTACTTTACCCCGACCAAAAAACCGAGGGTCCGACGGCCAAAAAACCGTTAGACATTGTTTGAATTCCGGCCAGAAAGCCGTGAAAATTTTATCCCCGGTCAGAAAACCGAGGATCTCCTAGTCAGAAAACTGCCGAGCCATTTACTTTAACCCCGGCCAAAAAACCGAGGGTCCGACGGCCAAAAAACCGTTAGACATTATTTGAATTCCGGCCGGAAAGCCGTGAAACTTTTATCCCGGTTAGAAAACCGAGGATCTCCCCAGTCAAAACTGCGGAGCCATTTACTTTAACCCCCGGCCAAAAAACCGAGGGTCTCTGACGGCCAAAAAACCGTTGGACATTGTTTGAATTCCGGCCATAAAGCCGTGAAACTTTTATCCCCGGTCGAAAACCGAGGATCTCCCCAGTCAAAAAACTGCGGAGCCATTTACTTTAACCCCCGCCAAAAAACCGAGGGTCTGACGGCCAAAAAACCGTTAGACATTGTTTGCATTCCGGCCAGAAAGCCGTGAAACTTTTATCCCCGGTCAGAAAACCGAGGATCTCCCAGTCAGAAAACTGCGGAGCTATTTACTTTAACCTCGGCCAAAAAACCGAGGGTCTGACGGCCAAAAAACCGTTAGACATTGTTTGAATTCCGGCTAGAAAACCGTGAAACTTTTATCCCCGGTCAGAGAAAACCGAGGATCTCCCAGTCAAAAAGCTGCGGAGCCATTTACTTTTACCCCGGCCAAAAAACCGTTAGACATTGTTTCAATTCCGGCCGAAAGCCGTGAAACTTTTATCCCCGTCGGAAAATCGAGGATCTCCCCGATCGGAAAACTGCGGAGCCATTTACTTTAACCGCCAAAAACCGAGGGTCCGACGGCCAAAAACCGTTAGACATTATTTGAATTCGGCCGGAAAGTCGTGAAACTCTTATCCCCGTCAAAAACCGAGGATCTCCCGATCGAAAAACTGCGGAGCCATTTACTTTTACCCCGGCCAAAAAACCGAGGGTCTTACGGCCAAAAAACCGTTAGACATTGTTTGAATTCCGGCCAGAAAGCCGTGAAACTCTTCTTCAAAATCCCGGCCAGAAAGCCGTGGAACGTTTATTTGTGAAACTATGATTTTCTTAACCAATACCAAAGAGTTTTTTTTATCACTTTCTGTGTCACAACTAACTCACAAAATTTTCCTTGCAAAATTGGGGCAGAAAATTTTCGTTCGTTTGTTTGTTTTGTTGTCTAAATAGGTTTGACCTCGGGACGCAAGGATCGAGATAACCTACGAATGGAACATCAATCCGGTATGAAGAAAAGAAGAAAATAACCAAAAGAAAATGAGTCCAAATGTTGGAGTAAACAAAAGCGTGGATTGCTCAGAATCTGATTGAAGTAACAAGCTCCGCCGACTCCGTTTCACTCAATGTTACAGAAATAAACAAGCATGTACAGCTTGTTGAGCATCAAGATTCAGATCGAGGTCTACAGCAAATCAGCCAAGATTCAAGATCAAGTTTTCAAGAGAATCATAGATAGGAATCTTGTAACTCATAGTTTGATAGCATAGCTAGTTCAACTTTAATTTCGTTTAGCACGATGTAATAAAGAGATCAGTTAAGCAATGGCAACAGCAGTAACAGCAAGATCACAACAGTCATGGTAGTCCCAGCTACCAAAACTTCCCGAACTACATTGACCTGATTCCCTTTTAGCCAGGGATATGTAGGAGACCTTCCGAAGCAAAGGTTCGGTCAAACTTTTTCAAAAAATGCTTCATACGGAGTGCTCAGACGGGCAAAAATTGCTCGTGTCCGCTCACTTATCTTTGCTCAAAATAATCCTTCACTTTGTGAAGGTAATATTTGTGAGCACGTGATTTTTGCCCTACATGCGAATTACTCCCAAAAAATTTAAAATAAAATCATTTCTTGTATCGTTGTAATATCCGTGGATTTATGTGTTAATTTTTTCTTATTATTTGTATTTTTGTGTGTGCATGTTTGTTTGTTTAGATTAAGAAAAATACAAAATACATTGCGTTTGCCTTCTTAGGATTTAATTTACAATTGAAAGTGGTCAAGTTTATTTGAAAAAATAGAAAATCACAAAAAAAAAAAATATTTTTGCTTTTCCAGTATTTAATGTCCCAATTGTGTGATTTATATTTAATTGATGTTTAAATTGAGTGTGCTAATTGTTGGTATAACTTAGTTAGTATTTTTATTTTTTATAAATTAATTAGATTTTCGTAATGCATTTAGAATTGTTGTATATTAGAAATTATAAGAAAAGGAAGAAATAGAGAGTGAAAGTTCGGCTTGGGCCATTTGAAAAAAAAGAAATTAGACCAGGCCCAAATATTTTACCCAAAAACAACCCATATCCGGATCCATCTCCCAGCCCAATTACCCCATTTGATCTGAACCGTTGGATTCTTTTGATCCAACGGTTGAAATTAATTCTTGTATTTTAATTAGCCAAAAACCCCCAAAGGCCCAAGACCACCCTCATTTCCCCAAAACCTATTCCCTTCTCTCTAAACCTTTAGCGACTAACCTCCGCCGCCACCGTGCCCCGCCACCGGAAATCGCCTCAAGGCGGTTCCGGTGGTCCAAAACCACCCCAAATTTACACCGTAGAACCTCCCAAGCCCCCTCAACACGAATCCGGCAACCATTAGTCTTGAATCATTCCCAAACGTTTCGAATATTAGATCGAAACTCGCCAACAATAAGATGATTACTGCAATCGTCTATAATTAAGCTAACAACAAATAACCAACTCAATAAATGTCACGACCCTAGTTCACCAATCGTGAACATGTCGTGATGGCACCCAGTCCCCACGACTAGGTAAGCCTAACACGTTGCGGAATATACAAGTTATGAACGTTAAACAAGAAATAGCGGAAAAACAATATAAATAGGAATGTAATCCGTGCCGCTTGGCACATACACTCGTCAACACACTGTATAAAACACCACCAAGACCCGGAATCCCACGGGCAACACGGACTAAAAGAGAGTATACAACTGTGGCTCTATGTTGAAGAGTATCTAACAACGACATGAGAGAAAACATCTACTAATATAATACTATCAGAATAGAAGGAAGGCCTCCGGATCCGCGGACGTAGCAGATCATACCTCGAGGTCTCCCCAAGCGCTGCTGAATCACCTGATATGAGCCTGTCCTGATGTACCTGGATCTCCACAACAAAAGTGTGCAAAAGAGTAGCATGAGTACACCACGGCGGTACTCGGTAAGTGCCAAGCCTAACCTCGATGGAGTAGTGACGAGAAAGGTCAGGGCCCTACCGAGAAAACAATAATACAATGATAATAACAATAATAAGCGGTTTAAATGATAATAATTTCCGAAATAACAACAATAAGATGATTACTGCAACCGTCTACAATTAAGCTAACAACAAATAACCAACTCGATAAAACAAGTCCAGGACCTGTGGGAATTGAACCCACGATCCCATTCTCAAGTACCTCTGGGTCTCCGGGAATCGAACCCGCGGCCCATGTCTCAATAGATCTCGGGATCTCCGGGAATCGAACCCGCGGTCCACATTTCAATAAATCTCAGAATCTCCGGGAATCGAACCCGCAATCCACATTTCAATAAATCTCAGGATCTCCGGAATCGAACCCGCAGTCCACATTTCAATAAATCTCGGGATCTCCGGGAATCGAACCTCCAATCCACATTTCAATAAATCTCGGATCTTTGGGAATCGAACCCATGGTCACATTTCAATAAATCTCGGGATATCCGGAATCGAACCGCAGTCCACATCTCAATAAATCTCGGGATCTCCGGGAATCGAACCCGCAATCCACATCTCAATAAATCTCGGGATCTCCGGGAATCGAACCCGCAGTCCACATCTCAATAATCCTCGGGATCTCCGGGAATCGAACCCACGACCCTCATCTCAATAAATCTCGGGATCTCCGGAATCGAACCCGAGTTCTCCGTCATTATCACTCGGGTCTCCGGGAATCGAACCCGCAGTCCACATCATTATCACTCCGGGTCTGCGGGAATCGAACCCACGGTCCCCTGGGATCTCCGAGAATAGAACCCGTAAGTCCACAAACACGACAAGTAAAGGAATACACAGAGAGAAATATAATATGCTTAACTATAACTTCACCGATAAACAGCGCCGACGATTACCAAGAAAACTCAAGTAAGACAATTAGGCAACTAGACAAGTTAAATACTACCTAATCATGCTTTTCTAACTGCTACAGGGTAGGAATATCGAATTTAACAGACTAAAAATAGGAATATCACTCATCGAGCATTTTAAGTAAAGTATGTGTTCAACAACCGGCGCATGTACACGCCCGTCACCTCGCGTACAAGGCATTTAAAGTATCACGTAATATCCTAGGGGTGAAAGTCCCCCACACGAGGTTAGACAAGCCACTTACCTCAATTCCGGTACAAAACCGCTAAGAAATAACCCTCTTGCCGCGAATGTCGGCCTCCACAAGTGTAGTATCCGATAAAAATCAATAGAATCACATCAAAATAGGCCAATTGGGCATTACCCAATCAAAATAACTCAAAATACACCAAAACCCACAAGTTGCCAAAACCCGACTTTTGGTACGCTTATCGAAAAATCACGAAAATTATATTTTCGGGTTCCTTATCTCAATACGAGTCCGTGCATATAAAATTTATCGAAATCGGACTCCGTTTGCCCATTCAAATCAAAGATTTTCTAACATTTAGGCCTAGGGCTCAAACCCACCTTTAATCTTCCATTTTCAGTGAAATAATCACGGATTTCATGATAAACCAACGAATTAAGGTCAAGAAACTTACCCCCGATGATTTCCCGATGATATCCCAGCGTTTCCCCTTCAAAATCCTCTCTTGGAGCTCAACAATGGCGGTTTTGGTGTGTTAGGCCGCGGCTGAAATGTTCTGGACTTAAAGTCACTGCCAGGCCATTTTACTCTACGCGATCGCAGCACTGGGCTTGCGATCGCGATGCACAAAATATGGGCGGCCTTATTTTCCTCTACGCGATCGCGTGATCCTGGACGCGATCGCAATGAACAACTAAACGACCCTACGCGATCGCAATGACATGAATGCGATCGCGAAGAACAAACTCGGCCGGCTCCCAGATTAACCTACGCGATCGCGACACTCGCCACGCGATCGCACTACTTCCGACCAAATACCCTACGCGATCGCATAAAACCTCACCCGATCGCAATGCTTCAACCTCCAAACTTACACGATCGCACACCCCACCTTGCGATCGCAGAGCTCCGGGCTTTTCCCTTACGCGATCGCATCCTAGGCATCGCGATCGCGATGCGTTACCACCACACCTTACGCGATCACGTGGCCATCTCCGCGATCGCGGAGAGCAAAATTGCTCTGCAATAATTGCAGCAGAAACAGCAGTGCCTTTTGGCACAAATTGGTCCGTTTGGACCCCCGAATTCATCCCGAGGCTCCCGGGACCCCAACGAAAACCACCAACATACTCCAAAACACGATACGAACTCATTCAAATCATAAAAACACGTCTAACAACATCAAAACCCATAATTCACATCAAATTCAAGCCTAAATTTCTTAAAACTTTCCGAATTGCACATTCGATCTAAAACCCGACCAAACGACGACCGAATGACCTGAAAATTTGCGGACATATCCAAAATCACATAACGAAGCTACAAAAATTGTCGGAATTCCATTCCGACCCCCGGATCAAAATCTCACCTATTGTTCGGATTCGCCAAAATTTCAACCTTCGGCATTTCAAGCCTAATTGAGCTAAGGACCTCCAAAATACATTCCGAACGCGCTCCCGACCCCGAAATCACCCAACGGAGCTAATGGAACCATCGGATTTCCGTTCCGAGATCTTTTTAACACTGTTCCGGCTACGGACCATTTTCTAGCTTTAAAGTTCTCATTTAGGGACTAAGTGTCCCAAAATACTTCAAATTTCAGGGCCGACTCTCCCGGCAAACCACAATAGCAGAAATGTACTTAGGGAAACGGTTAAATTAGGGATTGGGGCGTAATTTTCTAAAACGACTGGTCGGGTCATTACATAAAGTTCATGAACCTCGTGGGAAACGGCATTATACGATGAACCAGATGAGGGTACTGGCTGCGCATATCCTGCTCGGTCTCCCAAGTCGCCTCCACGGCCGGCTGACCCTGCCACTGAACCTCTACTAAAGCGATGTTCTTTGACCTTAGCTTCCTGACTTGCCTGTCTAGAATGGCCACTGGCTCCTCAACATAAGACAGATCCTCGTCTAGCTGAACCGAAGTGAAATCCAACACATGCGACGGGTCACCATGGTATCTCCGGAGCATAGAAACATGAAATACGGGGTGAACTCCGGCTAGGCTGGGAGGTAAGGCCAACTCATAAGCAACCTCCCCAACATGCCTCAAAATCTCAAAAGGGCCAATAAATCTAGGACTCAGCTAGGCACATTAGCCTGATATAATCTGAAGATATTCCCTCTTGTTCAAACAATTAAGTCTTAGAGCTTAATTCCAACATCCGAAATTCTGTGTCAGGCTTGTTTTCATCAAGAGATCACTCAATATTCCCCAAACGCCGTCCTCAAACATGACTGCATAACCTTGCTGGATTCTTACCTTACAACACAAAATCCACAGGACCACGATAATATTTTATGATCAAATTAGCCAAAAATTCAACGAATCGGATGCTCCCATTGCACCTCACGATCTACATAGGTCTCGTTCCAACTTTTACAATACTGACACGACGGAAGAGATGTGCCGATATCCATAACCAACTACTGAATCAACAATTCATTGGATATATACTCCTGACAGGATCCATTACCTTGTCCTAAACTAGAGGATGATCCTTTCCTCTATAATATACTTCATATAATCGGTTTGCACTGACCCCAAATCACATAATCTCATCTCACCCAGTACGAACTGCTCAGGCGATAAGCCACATCGGACATAATCAAAAGTCCCACAAGATGATACAATGTGCTAGTAGGCTATTAATTCGTACGTGGTACAAAAGGAAGGCGAACACTAGAGAGAACTATTCAACTCTCACACTATCGTGGACCTCCTCAGAAAAATAGGAAACAGAACACATACAAGCAATTATAGATACTGAAATAAACATCACACTGTTGCGGCGTGCAACCCGATCCCAAGAGTATACCCATGGCGGCGTGCCACCCGATCCCAAAAATATAACCATGGCGGCGTGCCACCCGATCCCAACAATATAACCATGGCGGCGTGCCATCCGATCCCAACAATATAACCATGGCGGCGTGCCATCCGATCCCAACAATATAGACTCACACAAGGAGTCATATGTCGAGCTGAATAGCTCGTCACATCAAAATACTGAATATCGATCATAAGCACACTAAGGTGCATGATATCGGACTCAATGAAAACATATAGCGCTATAGGCTATGAACTCAAGCACAACTGAGGTGCGATATAAGATATGAGTCTCAAGAGCCATCATGCTCATATAACATCACCGCTGAGCGGAACCTCAACACATAAGGAACTTACCAAGCCGTCGCACACTCATACGACGCAATATATCTTTACTTGAATTAACTAACCGCGAAATAAGACCGCGACTATCCCTCCATAAAGGGCGCATTGCTGGAAGAAGCACAAATGGCCTGATGCAAGGCTCACTTTCACATCTAAATCTACCCACCGACCTTAAGTCTATCCTGGTCGTGCCAAGCTAAGTCAATAATATTTCACAGGTCTATAACCCAATAAGCAGAGTGCCCTCCAGACATAAGTTCTCAAATGGATGATATCACCAAAATCCTCATTCTTGGTTTAAATTTCTAACCAATCAAGTGACTACAAGTCACACCTATACAATCTTCTCGTGGGTCAAGCTCCCACCATCTTCCGAATAATTAAACGGGCCTGCACATTCAACCCACCGGCTGCACTAACACTGAAAAGCGATCAGGAGTCCCTAACCGGGATGCAAAGCCTTTCTCATAGAACACCGACCTCAAATGATACCGATGCTAATACCCATCTTACTCAAAACACCGACACTCTTTCCCTGCTCATCCGAGCTCTTTATATCACATTCATTGACCAAACTGTGACCTTGGTCCTTACTTCAAATTTCATACTACTCGCTGCACCCCACGTGCCGATATACGATAGACACAATTTCCATCATAACTCTAGAACTGACAATAGGCTAATACTTCATCACATAAGAATTTCCATTTAACTTATTTCAGGAGAACTATAGCAACACACAGGCGAGTTCTCATAACCGTTGAATATGCCAATCTCCAAGTAGTGGTCCAAGCCACCATAACCCTTTCCAAGATCCGCCTACTCATAACAGACCCTAACAGAAGAATACTTCAGAATAACACCAATCACAGCGGCCGACAAGCCTCAAATGCACCGCCACAAATCACATGCATAACTCGATCACGCTGCATGAACCGATCACTGACACCAATATGCCAACTCAACTATGGCTAATCAATCTACTTCCTTCCAATTTATCCTTGATTGCCTTAGAAATATTAATATCTCCCTTCAATACCTAACTTATTCCAACCGCACTCACCCTAAGTGACCTTAAATCATGAGGCCATGCTATCTCAAAAATGACGACCATTTCATGTCTCTCAAATGCTATGCCACAAGTCATAACATCATAGAACATTTTTTTTTCAAAAGCTTGAGCCTCAACTGTACTTATAGACTCAGAATTATCATGCACCACACTTTACCTCTTGAATTCACTAGGACCGCTTATTGAGAACCATCCGGCCCTGACTTGGCCCAGTACGCAACCAACTCTACTGAATGTTTATAACATATGAATACCCTCTCGATAAAGCACCCAGCGAAATCACTTCCCGCGAAGCCTGCACCTATACGAGGCATAAATCATGAATCTTTCCTCAAGTTTGAACATGAGCCAGTAAGGCTAACCATAACATGCATTCAACAATTCATATACTCAAATTACCACTCATGGTCTTTTTCCGTAGCTGCAATAACCCATTAATACGCTAATATCCAGAATTCACACAGGTAATTAACCATGCAACCCAATCTTAAGCGGTGGGACTCTCCCACTTAGCCCAAAGCCACTATTACACGACTCTCGAACACATTAGAACCATTCTCTCAAGTCATTTACTATTATTCAACTGCAACTCACTTGATCCAACGAATATAACCACATGTGCTCTATTAGCACTCTAACATCATAGGGTATGACCTCATCCCAATACAACCAAACATCATCCCGCTCCATGCACCGAGCACTCTCTACCAACAACATCTTAAAACATACTATGATTCTCACACGCCTACGAAGCACCATGTAGCCTTTGCCAAATATTTCCCTGCTGATAATAAAATGCAGAGTTTATTAGGGACACAGGAACATCTAAAGTCCCAGCATCATGCCATACGAGCCTCAACTCTTGCCCATCCGCAAGTTTTCAAGAACTTTTGAATAACACCTAAATACATCGCATGCCAAATCTGATATGACACATGACCTATAATTAGATCGTTGATAGTGAAATCCTTTCACTTGACACGAAGCCTTAAGATACATCTTGCTAATCCATGATACTAGCCTTTAACATTCGTACGTTTTCATCATAAGACAGCCCAAGACATTCGGTTGGCACATGTCCTTCTTAAGACAGTTAAACTCATATCCCCCCAGTATCTCTGCTGGCTGAATCCTTTACTAAATAGATATCTCATATGAACCATATAGTCTTTATTACCACCAAGCTATCTTTAGATCTATATCCACCTTGTGATTCTACCATTATTGTGACAGTTAGGCAATTAAGTAAACCTTCTCGAGACCGTACTTATCAACCGAATGTCGGAACCTAGTGCACCCCCATGTGCACAATTGAAGATCTCTCAATTCTCTTGCATTATCGATATGGATGACACGCGGTAACAATGGTTGAGTAAATTCTTGACTCCCTTGAGATCTCTCTGCAGCGTCACGAACCGTCGGCGCATACTTGATACCGAACGCGAAATTTCAATACACGAGTGGACGCAAAAGAACATATGACATAGGCTCCAACTGAATAAATGGCGCACGATAAGGAATTCAAAGAATTGAAGAGTTTCCTAAATAGTTACATAGCCCCTAGTAGATAAATACAGACGTCTGTATCGATCAGTGAGAATCTAAGTAACCGGTCTGTGTCCCGTGACTCCATCGAACCTAGAGCTCTGATACCAACTTGTCACGACCCTAGTTCACCAATCGTGAACATGTCGTGATGGCACCCAGTCCCCACGACTAGGTAAGCCTAACACGTTGCGGAATATACAAGTTATGAACGTTAAACAAGAAATAGCGGAAAAACAATATAAATAGGAATGTAATCCGTGCCGCTTGGCACATACACTCGTCAACACACTGTATAAAACACCACCAAGACCCGGAATCCCACGGGCAACACAGACTAAAAGAGAGTATACAACTGTGGCTCTATGTGTGAAGAGTATCTAACAAAGACATGAGAGAAAACATCTACTAATACTATCAGAATAGAAGGAAGGCCTCCGGATCCGCGGACGTAGCAGATCATACCTCGAGGTCTTCCAAAATGCTGCTGAATCACCTAATATGAGCCTGTCCCGATGTACCTGGATCTGCACAACAAAAGTGTGCAGAAGAGTAGCATGAGTACACCACGGCGGTACTCAGTAAGTGCCAAGCCTAACCTCGATGGAGTAGTGACGAGGAAGGTCAGGGCCCTACTGAGAAACAAAAATAATATAGTGATAATAACAATAATAAACAGTTTAAATGATAATAATTTCCGCAATAACAATAATAAAATGATTACTGCAACCGTCTACAATTTAAGCTAACAACAAATAACCAACTCAATAAAACAAGTCCGGGACCTGTGGGAATTGAACCCACAGTCCCATTTTCAGTACCCCTGGGTCTCCGGGAATCGAACCCGTAGCCCATGTCTCAATAGATCTTAAGGATCTCCGGGAATCGAACCCGCAGTCCACATTTCAATAAATCTCAGAATCTCCGGGAATCGAACCCGCAATCCACATTTCAATAAATCTCAGGATCTCCGGAATCGAACCCGCAGTCCACATTTCAATAAATCTCAGGATCTTCGGGAATCGAACCCGCAATCCACATTTCAATAAATCTCAGGATCTCCGGGAATCGAACCCGCAGTCCATGTCTCAGTAAATCTCAGGATCTCCGGGAATCGAACCCGCATTCCACATCTCAATAAATCTCGGGATCTCCGGGAATCGAACCCGCAGTCCACATTTCAATAATCTCGGGATCTCGGGAATCGAACCCGCAGTCCACATCTCGATCTCAGGATCTCCGGGAATCGAACCCGCAATCCACATTTCAATAAATCTCAGGATCTCCGGGAATCTAACCCGCAGTCCACATTTCAATAAATCTCAGGATCTTCGGGAATCGAACCCGCAGTCCATATTTCAATAAATCTCAGGATCTCCGGGAATCGAACCCGCAGTCCACAAACACAACAAGTAAAGGAATACATAGAGAGAAATATAATATGCTTAACTATAACTTCACCGATAAACAGCGCCAGCGATTACCAAGAAAACTCAAGTAAGACAATTAGGCAACTAGATAGTTAAATACTACCTAATCATGCTTTTCTAACTACTACCAGGTAAGAATATCGAATTAACAGCTAAAAACAGGAATATCACTCATCGAACATTTTAAGTAAAGTATGTGTTCAACAACCAGCGCATGTACACGCCCGTCACCTCGCGTACAAGGCATTTAAAGTATCACATAATATCCTAGGGGTGAAAGTCCCCCACACGAGGTTAGACAAGCCACTTACCTCAATTCCGGTACAAAACCGCTAAGAAATAACCCTCTTGCCGCTAATGTCGGCCTCCACAAGTGTAGTATCCGATAAAAATCAATAGAATCACATCAAAATAGGCCAATTGGGCATTACCCAATCAAAATAACTCAAAATACACCAAAACCCACAAGTTGCCAAAACCCGACTTTTGGTACACTTATCGAAAAATCACGAAAATTATATTTTCGGGTTCCTTATCTCAATACGAGTCCGTGCATATAAAATTTATCGAAATCGGACTCCGTTTGCCCATTCAAATCAAAGATTTTCTAACATTTAGGCCTAGGGCTCAAACCCACCTTTAATCTTCCATTTTCAGTGAAATAATCACGGATTTCATGATAAACCAACGAATTAAGGTCAAGAAACTTACCCCCGATGATTTCCCGATGATATCCCAGCGTTTCCCCTTCAAAATCCTCTCTTGGAGCTCAACAATGGCGGTTTTGGTGTGTTAGGCCGCGACTGAAATGTTCTGGACTTAAAGTCACTGCCAGGCCATTTTACTCTACGCGATCGCAGCACTGGGCTTGCGATCGCGATGCACAAAATATGGGCGGCCTAATTTTTCCTCTACGCGATCGCGTGATCCTGGACGCGATCGCAATGAACAACTCAGCGACCCTACGCGATCGCAATGACACGAACGCGATCGCGAAGAACAAACTCGGCCGGCTCCCAGATTAACCTACGCGATCGCGACACTCGCCACGCGATCGCACTGCTTCCGACCAAATACCCTACGCGATCGCATAAAACCTCACGCGATCGCAATGCTTCAACCTCCAGACTTACGCGATCGCACACCCCACCTCGCGATCGCAGAGCTCCGGGCTTTTCCCTTACGCGATCGCATCCTAGGCATCGCGATCGCGATGCATTACCACCACACCTTACGCGATCGCGTGGCCATCTCCGCGATCGCGGAGAGCAAAATTGCTCTGCAATAATTGCAGCAGAAACAGCGAGTGCCTTTTGGCACAAATTGGTCCGTTTGGACCCCCGAATTCATCCCGAGGCTCCCGGGACCCCAACGAAAACCACCAACATACTCCAAAACACGATACGAACTCATTCAAATCATAAAAACACGTCTAACAACATCAAAACCCATAATTCACATCGAATTCAAGCCTAAATTTCTTAAAACTTTCCGAATTGCACATTCGATCTAAAACCCGACCAAACGACGTCCGAATGACCTGAAAATTTGCGGACATATCCAAAATCACATAACGAAGCTACAAAATTGTCGGAATTCCATTCCGACCCCCGGATCAAAATCTCACCTATCGTTCGGATTCGCCAAAATTTTCAACCTTCGGCATTTCAAGCCTAATTGAGCTAAGGACCTCCAAAATACATTCCGAACGCGCTCCCAACCCCGAAATCACCCAACGGAGCTAATGGAACCATCGGATTTCCGTTCCGAGATCGTCTTAACACTGTTCCGGTTACGGACCATTTTCTATCTTTAAAGCTCTCATTTAGGGACTAAGTGTCCCAAAATACTTCAAATTTCAGGGCCGACTCTCCCGGCAAACCACAATAGCAGAAAAGTACTTAGGGAAACAGTTAAATTAGGGATTGAGGCGTAATTTCTAAAACGACCGTTCGGGTCGTTACATCTTCCCACACTTAAAAGATTCGTTCGTCCTCGAACGAGCATAGAAAAACATACGTGGAGTAGTGAAAAGATAAGGGTACTGGCTGCGCATATCCTGCTCGGTCTCCCAAGTCGCCTCCTCGACCGGCTGGCCCCGCCACCGAGCCTTTACTGAAGCGATGTTCTTTGACCTTAGCTTCCTGACTTGCCTGTCTAGAATGGCTACTGGCTCCTCAACATAAGACAGATCCTCGTCTAGCTGAACAGAAGTGAAATCCAACACATGCGACGGGTCACCATGGTACCTCCGGGGCATAGAGACATGAAATACGGGATGGACTCCGGCTAGGCTGGGAGGTAAGGCCAACTCATAAGCAACCTCCCCAACATGCCTCAAAATCTCAAAAGGGCCAATAAATCTAGGACTCAGCTGGGCACATTAGCTTGATATAATCTGAAGATATTCCCTCTTGTTCAAACAATTAAGTCTTAGAGCCAAATTCCAACATCCGGAAATTCTGTGTCAGGCTTGTTTTCATCAAGAGATCACTCAATATTCCTCAAACGCCGTCCTCAAACATGACTGCATAACCTTGCTGGATTCTTACCTTACAACACAAAATCCACAGGACCACGATAATATTTTATGATCAAATTAGCCAAAAATTCAACGAATCAGATGCTCCCATTGCACCTCACAATCTACAATATACTTCATAAAATCAGTTTGCACTGACCCCAAATCCCATAATCTCATCTCACCCAATACGAACTGCTCGGGCGATAAGCCACCTCAGACATAATCAAAAGTCCCACAAGATGACACAATGTGCCAGTAGGCTACTGATTCGTACGTGATACAAAAGGAAGGCGAATACTAGACTGTGCGTTATTGATTATAGCTTTTGTAATCGATTCAACGAATGTCGTCGAATAGTTGGTTTCGTCATCCTTTTGTTTTGGCCGAAATTTGTTGAAATCATTTGGTTCGTCGATTGGTTGTTATCAATTCTACGTATTGCAATCGTTTAGTCGAATGTCGTCAAACTAATTCTGTGTTTTGTTTGAACCATTTTAACTACAAATGTTAGGACTCCCTGTTTGTGACCAAGCCTTAGATTGTTTATTGGATATAGCTGATTGAGCATATTAAAGACCATAGCTAGGTGCAAGGCACATGCCTTAGATTAATAGAAACCTGCTGGACAGCAGGTATTCACCTAGGCTTTGCACTTAAGGAATTTTTTAGACAGAAAAGGTGGAAATCTGAAGAAAATAACATGGGCTTTAATAAAGAATTGAAGGGCTGACACCACTTTAAATACCTTTAGAGGTGGAAATCAGAGTGTCATGGCAGTTTTTAGTGTATTGAACCCTTTTGAATGCTCTTTAGAGCTGGAAAATCAAAGCACATGGGGGGATGATTTAAAGGTTTAAAGAGAGGCATGTGCAAGGAATATTTGACAGGTTTGAGGTTTGTTTTTCTTTGTCTATAAAAGGGAGAAGACTGGAAACACATAGGGATAGACATACTGGGGAAAACAGACAGACAGAGAGCCTGTGAGTTTAAGAGATGCACATGGGGGAAAGAAGACAGCCTGGGGGAAAAAGCTAAGGGCTGGTTCTGGTTTTTTGGCCTATAAAAGGGGGATGGACTGAAGACACAGGGGAGGATATACATAATACATTGTGAGGTAGTCGAGGATCCTGTGAGTTTAAAGAAAAATCAGAGAGAGTTTTTGAAGGGTAGAACACACTCACACAGATACATACACTCACACATAGACTTACTGGAAAACAGAGAGAAAAGAGATAGACACTGAGAGTTTAAGGGAGAGAGTTTAGGAGTGTTTTCAGAAGGTTACTATTCTATTGAAAGAAAACACTATTCTATCGAATAAATTATGAATTCTTATAGTTGTTTCTCAGTAGCTTGCTGGTTTTCGAGTTGAGTCACTGTTTGTTGAGGTTCAGAGGTATATTAGATTGACTCCAAGTAATTTGGAGCTCAATCGAACTAGTCTTGGTTAAGGATATTGGTCTGTTGACAACTTCCGTTGTTTGTTGGGTATTTTTTCCAAACTGGTCTATCCAATTGTAGCTGGTGTTACTCGTTGGTCATTGATTTTGAGATCTGCTGTTTATTCACGTTGGCTGTTGCATTGTTGCTTTTGCTACTGTTGTCACTGATTACTTCTTCTTCCACTGTTCAGGTACTTCCTTAGTTCATTGTTGAAGCATGACTGTTGATGCATGTAAAGATACGAAGTTCTGATTAAATGAAGATCTTGTTTGAAGCTGAACTTCTAATTTTCTTTCCTTACTTATGTGTTTTAGTGTTAGATTCCTAGTTACGAATGTTATTCAGGACCTTTTTCTTTTATTTCGAAACTAAGCATGTGGAAAATAACTTTGTGTAATATCCTGCAACTGTGGCAATAAATGAACTCTGGATTTAGCCTTTTACTATTGATAATTAGTCCATGATAGAGTTTTAGTCAGTTGAGATTAGCATTTTATTATTAATAACATTGATTCTTTGCTTAAGTGTTTTGAAGAATCTGCTTTGTTGGTTTCGCACAATCATTTGTTAAAATTGAGTTAAAACCCAAATAAGAAGTTGAAGTTTTTTTTTTTTTGGGAAAAACTAAATGGAATAGAAAGGCATGAAATTGTGATTTTACTTTGAGCAAATAATTCTTTTATTTTTAAAATGACAATTCAAATAATGTTTAAGTTCTCAAACATTAGTAATTAACATGGCTATCTTTTAATACATTCTAACAAGTCGCAGAATAAGATATCATTTTGTATAGATATCGATTGGAAATAACCCTAATGGATTTTGTTGTAGATAAATAGATTTTTGTCTAGTCTAATAAATACTTTAATCGGCATAGTTTCAAATAAGCGAGCTTGGATACCTTTTTTTTATTATTCACCTATCTGTCAAAAGTCCGAGTCTGTGTTGTAATTAGTCTTTCTTTTGGTATGGTTTCAAATTAATAGAGCGGTTTTAATTTTAATTAGAGCATATAATTTATAAGCATGTATAAAATCAGGTATTTTTAGCCATTTATAATAATTGAAGCGACCGTGCTAGAACCACGGGATCCGGGGGTGCCTAACACCTTCTCTCGGGTCAACAGAATTCCTTACTTAGAATTTCTGGTTCGCAGACTTCATTTGGAAAGTCAAAAATTTCCTCGATTTGGGATTTAAATAAATCGGTGACTTGGGACACCTTAATTTATTCCAAGTGGCGGCTCTGAAATAAATAGAATAATTCCGTTTCGAATATTGTCACTTAAATTGAAAAAACTCCTTCGCGCATCTACCCTCCGGGGTAGGGGGCGCGCCAAAAGGAGGTGTGGAGAACGAAATGCACAAGAAATGGTTCAGACATATCAACCTCAAGGGAGCAGCAATGTCTCTCATCTCCATGATGTGGTCACGCACTGTACGACTTCTTTCGAAAGTCATACTTGAGAGCCTCTTCATAAGGGTGCTTGCCAAAGCCTTGTCAGAGCTTACAGATTATTCTTCAATGGCCTTCATATAAGCTTTGATCTTTTTGTTATTAGGGATAGAAACCCTAATGCTTTGGCTTATGTGAGCTTTTATGAACATTAAACTTAAGCGATTAAATCGCTCCCACCGCTCATAACTAGCCTTAGCAGCTGGCGTACTTGATTCCATGGGGATAGGTGGTTCATCCACACAGAGTGCCGGGTCCAGATCCAAGTACCTTAAAGTGAGAAGGACTTTCTCATTCTATTCAGCATAATTATCACTAGAAAACATAGAAAAAGCGGTAAAGACTGCAAAACAAGGATAAACATATATAAGCTATGAAGTATAGTCCATCAAAGGTGAATCGTGTAAAATACCGATTTATAGTAAGTTCTAGACCTTCTTGTGGGTAGAGGTTGCAACCCATGCATAGAATTTACTAACTTTATTAGACTAGTAAACCAAAATACATAAATAAATTATCCGTACCTGTGGGCATAAGATTTTAACTTAAAGGTTTACTATCTCATTCCAATTAATCTCACCAAAATGGTTATATCCCTATATGGCCGAATTACCATTTTAATAAGATAACTGGACTAAGTAAATGTCATTATAATATTAATTTTAATCACCAAACTTTATGTGATTAAATAGCTTAATATCTTTTGTATCAAGTATTCAAGATGCTATGGCTACTCCTAAATACATGACATAAAAGAAAACTCAAAATGACATCTCAAAGTAATTAATCTTAATAATCAACTTAAACAAATGTTAATCACACTGAATATAAGCAAGATGCTATATTACCACTAGGGCTAATTCTTATTATTACAAAAATTATAAGAACTCAAAACGGTAGCAATGTTGTTAAATAAATTATCCGTTTAAAAGATCTGACTGTTATTGTACAAGACAGATTCCATTACTTTTAATTTCAAACATTAAGGAGAAGGAAAATAAATAAATATTAAACACTGAACCTTGAATCAGAACATGAACGCAAACCGAAACATAATGTAAGAAATGTTCTGATTGTTAGTAAAATTCATTGGATTTCAATAAAGTCCAAAATTAACAATTGTAGTCCTATTAGATGATTATTACAGAGAATACTACAAATCAATTAATGTCCAAAGATAACTAAAGACACTTATGACAGGTAGTCTCGAATTTCTTTAAAATAAAAATATCTAATTAAAGGATTCAACCACAATCTTGAAAGCAAGACTTGAGAATAAATTAATTCAGATAGCATATATTAGGATTTCTATTTCTAGAAGACATCCTAATAATTTGAACCAATCAAATTACAACATATAGATTTACTATCATAAACTGACGCAAGCACTGTCCAAACAAAATAGTTTTAGAACCAATTTTAATTAACATCAAGACAGAAAAGATCGTGGCACATACAAATCTATTTTGTAAAGCAAATTCGTGATGGAAATTCGTGGAAGCATCATTTTTGAAAAAACTATTACACCGACATGAATCTTCATGCATCCAGTTTATTACTAGATAGACAATATCGACACAATAAAATCTATAGAAGCTTCACTAATATCTTGTCATTACTGTTTTCACCGGAATGTAACACCGAACAATATGGCTAAAGAGTGGCTCTGATACCACATGTTGTATTCCAATACAAATACAGAGCCAACACAACGAAAATAAACAAGAAACGTACCTTCAGCCATAGTTCAAGTGATGTGGGAATTCCTAGGAAGAACTTTGAGAGAAAAGCTAAAGAGTCTTCTAGCATGTGCCTATCGTTAGATGCCAGACTGATGGAGTCACATGAGTATTTATAGGTAGGCTAGGGACTCTTAGACAAATACTTTAGTCTTAAAGACTTCTCCATAAATTATAATTATCATAGGGACTACTAATATATGGTAATTTCTTTCCGTCAAAGAACTTACCATATATGCATAACTACATAATATTATCTGATATATTATTTCGTTTGGAAGACAAAGTAAATAATATATTACCTTATATGTGAGCCACACACTAAAAATTTCGAGAAAGATACGGTGAATTTCTTACATGTCCTTCGCATAATATATGTGTGCTCAAAAAAATTAATCTCCTCACCCTTTGACCAAGTACAAACCAATGATTGCATCATGATCTATTATCGAATATAAATAAAGTATAATTTTTATACTTTCTACCGTGTTAATACGAAAGAAACTTAAAATTAATATAAAATTATTTCTTAATTCATATTGTATTTATTCGCGCTTCGCGCGATAATTAAAAATATCATTAAAGTCATAATTTTGTTACATGTGTATTCCATACCATCTAAATTTCTATAAATATTAAATCCAATGCAATACAACAAATAAAATATAAATTTTTATAAAAAATTAAAATATACAAATGTTTATATGGTCGCATGTCTGTGAGACCGCCAACTGGTGATGCTGAAGGTGATACTCTTTGACCAAATCGATAACCCTTAAAGAAATAATTTCTCAAGGTTACTTGTTCTTTCTCAAATATTTAAGTCTTATTTTTAAGATTTTAATATGTAGTATCTAGCACAAAATCTTCATAATCATATAATAGACATGTATGTATGTAATATGCATTTCTTATACTTCTCATAAAAGAACATGTTCAACCTCACAAAATTGCACATTAAACTTGAGCAACTCCTTGAATTTGAAGTCATCTTACCCGACTTCATACATTTTGCAACCCAGCTAATGCCTAATGGTATCATTGATTTGTTTTCAATATCATTCTCATAATCTTATTTTAATAATTTAATGTTGGCGCTTTCTATTAGCACATATATCGAAACCTAAAAAGAATTAAATAATTTTCTTTTCAAGAATATCGCTTATAAATAGTCAAAAAATAGTAATTTCCAAAAGAAAAAGGAATATTAGTTTCATTGGAACATAGCTAATGCAAAAGCTGAACTCTACATATTCTTAATAAAAATGAAAATTGAAGAAGCAATATGAATGGCTAAAGGATAATGTAAGAAACTTGCAAGTAGAAAAGTCATTGCAACGGTAGGAAGTTTTTATAAATACTCTCCCCGTTTCAATTTACAGATTATAAAGGTCCATAAATACGGAATATGAAAGGTGAAAACCACAACAATCATTCTATTTACATTTATCGATAATAAACTAAAAATATTTTGGTACCTAAATTTTTTATATAACATTTACATCTATAAATAATCAACTTATTTTTTTAAAGAAATGTGTACTCTTTAGTTTTATTACATTTCACCAAATTAGGTATTTACAAAACACGAGAAACCTATTGCACTGGATAGAAAAAGCGAAGAAGCACATGTAATTATTCTTTTACGTCACGACATAATTACGACATATTTTTTGCTTCTCCCTTCCCATGGAAAAATTCAAAAGGAATTACGAATTGCTTGCCACAACTATAAAGTCAATTACAAATTATTTTTAAAAAAATAGTGACATACCTGATATTATTCTACCAATTTCTGGCCAACCATAGTCTCTTGTTCTCCATTTTTATTTTCACTCTTAGAGAGGGAAGTTGTCACAACCCAAAATTTACTAAGGGTCGTGGTGGAGCCGGATACCTCTGTTAGGCCAGCCAACTAAATTATCAATTAAATTCTTTTTTAATACTTTTGAAAATCTAAGATTTCTCTTTCCATTTTTCAAAATTAAAAAATAATCTTTACTTCAATTCAAATTAAAGAATAAATGATTAGTACAAATCTTTCGAAAACCATCCCAGAACTCGGTGTCACAAGTGCATGAGCAACTACTGATAAGGAAATTAAAATACAACATATGTCCGAAATACAATGGATAGGGAATAAAATATAGTCAAACCGGAGAATCGAGTCCTCGCGAACGCTCGCGCCTACCTCGACTCGTCCAAAAGCACTCCCGAGCCGCAATAGAATCAACCCTGCTGTGATGTACTCGAATCTGCACACAAGGTGCTGGGAGTCGGGTGTGAGTACTTCCAACTCGAGCAGTAATAAAAGTAAATAATGTCGAAGGGAAGAAAACCACGATAGACACTATCTCATGCTACACAATACGGAACTATCTTTTTATTCCTTTCCAAGTATATGTGAGTAGATTATTAAAAATCTCAATTTTTAGCTACTTTCTTTCATAATAATATATCAATACCTGGATACAATCTCAAGCAGTGCAAGTCCGCACTCAAATCAGCCCCTCGGGCTCAGCACTCCTTATCAATTTACACCGGGAGATCTGGTCAATAAGGCAACTAATGCATGTGTGCCAGTAATGTATGAGTGTTGAATGTTATGCCACGTAGTACACGTAAACCAACGTATGTATGCCATGCAATGCATATGACCGCTACGGCGTGTAGCCCGATCCAATTTGGGTACCCGTGCTCACTGTGGGGGTTCAGACTCCGGAGGGGCTCCTACAGCCCAAGCACAATATTAATATCACACCTGCTGCGGTGCGCGGCCCGATCCGTATACCACCGCGGCGTGCGATCCGATCCATACATGTGTATGCATATGCTCACATGAAATGTCATGCCCTAACATATGGTCCTCGGACACAATCAGTCTAACAAAAATCAAGAAAGCCCTACGGCAACAATATCATATTAGCTCACAGCTAAATATGTTATTAAGACATTGTTCAAGTTTTTCATAACCTTATAAAAATGCTGAATAGCAAAATATCATTTTAAAACTTAAATTTAGAATAAAATAAGCACAGTGTTATCAAAACAGTGATACCAACCCCTGAAGGACTCAAATAATTGGCACGAAGCCCAAACATGATAATTAGTCTAATTCATTTTAACAGTTAGGTGTTATTATTTATTACGCGGGACGGACCAAGTCACAATCCCCAATGGTGCTCTACCCCACGCCCGTTATCCGGCGTGCAAGTCACCTCAACACAACACTAAGATGTGTAAGTCCGGGGTTTACCAACCCTCAGGACATAATTTTCAAGTATTACCCACCTCGAACCGACGAAAGCTCATGCCCGCGACACCTTAGCTCCTCGAACCGGCATCCACGCACGTCAAAACTAGTCAAAATCAGTACAAATATATCAAAATAGGCTAATGGAACATAACCCAATCGAAAGAACTCGAAAAATATCAAAAATCACGAAATTTGCAAAACCCGAGCCCCGGGCCCACATCTCAAAAAATTTCGAAACTCATATTTCCAGAACCCTCGTCTCACCACGAGTCCATACATATAAAATTTACCAAAATCGGAGTTCGATTGGCCTTTCAAAACCCAAATTTTCGTTTTCAATATCTAGGCCATAATCCTTCACAATTTCTACCCAAATTCATGAAGATTGATGTTAATTCTACCATAAAATGATGTTTTTGAGTCAAGAAACTTACCTCCGATGAATACCCGATGATTTCCCAGCGTTTTCCCGTGATTTCTTCTCTCTAGGGCTCAAAATTATATTTTGGGTATATGAACCCGTGAGCCCTCTGTTCTGCAATTTAATTTCACTGCCAGACAAATTTGCTCTTCGCGTTCGCATGAGCTCCCACGCGTTCGCGATGCCGAGCATCATTTTACTCTTCGCGTTCACGTTACCTATCACGCGTCCGCGATGCACTGATCCATTTTCCCTTCGCGAACGCGACATGCCCCACGCGTTCGCGATGCACATTTCTTCAGCCATCCGGAGGTCTTTCTACGCGAACGCGGCCTCCATCCACGCGAACGCGATGCTTCACTATTTCCTCTAACGTGATCGCGACCAACACCATCGCGAACGCGATCCTTCCCAGATTCCTTCTACGCGAACGCGACTCTCCTCCTCGCGAACGCGATGACCAAGGTACCCCAGCCTACGCGAACGCGGGCCTTTCCCTCACGAACGCGAAGGCTTAGCCTTCTGCACAGTGATCTGCAATTTACAGCAGACTTTGCGAAATTCAAAATGCCCGGTTGATGGTCCGGATTCACCCCGAGGCCCCCGGGACCCCAACGAAAACCACCGTCATACTCCAAAACATGATACAAACTTGTTCCAATCATAAAAACACCATCCTAAACATCAAAATCACCAATTACACACGGATTCAAGCCTAAGTTTCTTCAAAACTTCCGAATTGCACATTCCATCAAAAACCCGACCAAACGACGTCCGAATGACCTGAAATTTTGCGGACATATCCAAAATCACATAACGAAGCTACAGAAATTGTCGGAATTCCATTCCGACCCCCGGATCAAAATCTCACCTATCGATCGGATTTCGCCAAAATTCAACCTTAGTCAATTCAAGCCTATTTCTACACCGGATCTCCAAATTCAATTTCGATTGCTTTCCTAAGTCATAAATGATCCCTCGAAACTAGTCGAATCATCAGAATCCAATTCTGAGCACTCTAACTCAATAGTCAACTCTAGGTTGACTTTTCCATATTCAAACTTCCTTCAAACATGCTATTTGCTTCATTTTTAATTCAATTCACTCCTAACTCACCCAATAGGTTCTAACACCGATATAGAAGCATAAGATATGTTAATGCAAGGTAACGGGGTGGAAATTTCCGTAACGACGGACCGGGTCGTTACACATTTCCTTTTGCAAATTATACCTTTCCTTTTTCCACATCATGTCTTTCCCTCAATCTCTGCCTTCCTTTTATTTTCAAATTACGTTATTCATACGTCACCCTATCTCACATAAGTCCGAAAACACCATATAGTCAAAATTTCACAGACCATCTGAACCATAAATCACATTGCACTTTTCGAAATCATATGCCAAATGCAAATCCCATGCCTATACTCAGGATACACTCGAATCCACTGCAATAACCCATATTCACTACTCCGGGTGAGATCATATGCTGTATCGACAACCCAAATCACTCGAGACGATAGTCTCTAATCACAACAACTGGCCACAATAACCAGATTTTGCCCCTACCCGAGATTTTTTATATTTTTAGCGTAAAATATTTAGTTTAGGCCTAATATAGCTATCTTAACTAATTTTGACTCTTTTACTTTATTTTTACCTTAAAATGAAAAATAACAAAAATATAGTTTTGTTAATGTTTCGTAGCCATTTTTAAACTTGAAAAATACAAAAATAGTACTTTATATTTTTATCTTTTTATAAAAACGAAAATAATAAAAATAGTTTCATTAACATTTTGTAGTTACTTTAATTTTGAAAAGAATATAAAAAATAATTTTGTTTTAATTATTAGTCTTATAGTTATTTTGCTTACGTAAGATTAATTAATAACACCATGTTCTCATTCTCGGTTCCGGACAAAGAATAATATTCGGGTTCAAATTACCCGATTTTATAATTTTCGGATCTAGCCCATAATAATCTGTGCCCACCACACGTGGGAGACACGGACGGAGCACGAGATGAGACCCATAACTCTTGAAACCCACGTGGAGACCCATCCCTCTTGGTCTCTCACGTGGGCAATGGAATATTTCCAACGGGAGGAGACATGATAGAGTGGGAGGGGGAATAGATTATTATTCATTTTTCTTCATAAAGACACACCCACTGAAATTAACGGGAGGGGACCTCATTTTTACACACACCATAGCTCACAAGTCACGAGGCCACTGTTCCCTCTACCGACCCCGTCTCCCAAATAACCCCTCGCCTGCGCCTAAGGCTCGCGGGGAAATCCTTGAACCTCCACGGCTATTGCCGCTTCACCCCTCGTCCCAAACGACCACCAGCTCCTGCTCCTTCATGCAACTGCTGCTCCATCTTCTCCATTGAACCCTGAATGAGCAACCAGCAACAACAGCCATAACTGGCCAGAAACTCGCTGGAAACGAGTACCCCACGACCAGCCCCCATCGTGCTTCATCTTCCTCACTCACCTGCCGGAAACCAGGCCCTTTTCTTTCTCTTAAAACACATGCACAGTAGCAGAAAAACATGGTAGGTAACGGAAATTGAGGTTCGAGGTTCAGTCCAGTTGCAGGTTCGAATTCGGGTTTGACAAGATCGTTCGTTCGTTAGTTTTGCTCGTGGTTTGAAGATCGGGTTTATCAACGGAGTTTCTTTGATGTTGAAATGAAGAAGTTTCTATTAAAAATTCTGTCATGGGTTCAATAAATTTTAAAGTTTTGCTTGAGTTTTATTGTTGCTGCGTGGGTTCGATGGTGACTGTTCGAGGCAGAAGTTTTTCGGTCGAGGTCCGAGCTTTGGTCCGATAAGGCTTCATTTCATCGAGGCCCCGTACCTGGTTTGCTTTTGGATGCACATGCTGTAAAAATCTCCATAAGGTCCAGTTCTACTCTTATCATAGTTACAAGTCATATATTTTGTTTGGTTTCTATAAATGATTATTTTTGTATTGCATGCGGTGTTGAAATGAATTAACACAATAATTCTAGGCCACTTAATTTGTGAATTCCCTGTGTTTGATTCCTTTGTGTTTGATATATGGACCCTTGGTTGGGCAGTGACCCGTGGGTTGAGTTTGGTTTAATATGATTGTGCACTTAAAAAGTATTAAGTAGAATTTGGTTTAAACTCTTTTAAGTAGAGATGAGTTGGATGATAAAGTTAACAGAATTTACGTTTATGGTAATGTGTTATGTTTATTCGGAACTTAGGAAAATAATGATTAGTATTCATAACTTGCTTTAGTTGAGTACAAATTTTTTGTTTAATTTAGAATCGAGGTGTACAATACCAAACAAAAAATACACAATATCGGGGTCCTCAAATAAATTTGTAATTAAAATTTAGGCTTGGAAGGACCGTTTAGCGAATTTCACGGTATTTCCCGAAGTTAACAAAGACGGAGAATCTTTAGACACAACTTTAATAAAATTACTTTCCTAAATACGGGTGCGCATATATGTGACCCAAATCTAACTCTCGGCGAAACCAAAATGCATTAAAGTCCCAGGCGTACTGGTTACGGTGTGACTCGAAATGTGTTTTCGTGACGTCGCAATTCTTCTAAAATTAAAAAGCAGAACATAAAAGCACATAATTAAAATATATAAAGAAATCAGATAAAAACAAAAATCGCAGTTGAGCGACCGTGCTAGAACCACGGAACTCGGGAATGCTTAACACCTTCTCCCGGGTTAACAGAATTCCTTATCCAGGTTTCTAGTTTCGCAGACTGTATTACAGAGTCATAAATTTCCTCGGTTCGGGATTAAACCGGTGACTTGGGACACCATTATTTTCCCAAGTGGCGACTCTAAAAATTAAATAAATTGATCCCGTTCCGACTGTCCTTTAAATGGAAAAACTCCTTCACTGATTATTATTATATCCCTTCTCGGGATGTAGTATTCACGCGAGACGATAGTCTCTAATCACAACAACAGCCCACAATAACCAAATACTAGCTGAAAACCTCTTTCATTAGATAGAGTCTTATTCCAACACCTCCATATCCTGCCCACGGCAGCTGAAGCACGCGATATACCGAACCCATCTCTCAGGTTAACCATTCGTGAATCTATTTCCCTCTTAAAACTGATACTACAATAGGTTTCGGAGCCAAACCTTGATTTTTTTACCTTTCTAACAAGCTAAGATCTAATATGCTCGTATTCATTAATGACTCCAACGGTCATTTCGATTATAACACACCGCACTGGTGATAAGATACCTCAACACCGGCCTAAGCCACGACGAGCACAACATAGGCTCCAATAGAAACGTATGAACACACTCGAATCATGACAGATCAAATCATGACAACTGTCTCCAGCAAAAGAGCTGCAATTCAATTCCTCTGTGCCATCATAACATAGAACTGAGATCGCGTCTCGCATTATAGAAATAGAGTACCTGAATCCTCTTCGAGAGGTCATAACATCACGTAGCCTTGCCGCGATTCGTGATTCTACCCCAACATTATTACTCATGAAGCACCCCAAGCCACTAAGCTCAAAACGGTTAGCCACGCACAGATCTAGGTCTTGAACCCAAGCAATCAACCTCACCCACGGTGAAACAATTAACGTATGCTATTAAATCCTAAAAGGACACAATCGATGTGCCATTCGCCAAGCGATACTCAAAACGGAAGTATTGTATACCAGGTAGCTTATAACTAACTATATTTTCACAATATTCTGTTGCGGCGTGCAACCCGCTCCAATGACATACCCGTGGCGGCATGCCACCCGATCCGGATACCATACCCGTGGCGGCGTGCCACCCGATCCACGCATAAATCTCGCAAAAGGAAATGCATATCGAGTCGAATTTTCTCATTACAGCAAACATATATATATATAGCCTCAAGCTCGGCCACACAAAACGCATCTGACAACGTTTCTCAATACTGGAACTGAATCAATGGTAGATACCTCTACACTGACATCCGCCACTAAGGTCCAACTGACAAAGCAATGCCTACCAGCCGTCCGCTGGTCCTGGGTACAACTACTTTGTTGGAGCATACTCTGATGCTCTCTGCTACGCAATTTGTGCCATTTTCCGACATAGTCCATATCACATTAGTCTAGACAATCTGACCCATGACAACCAGTCAGCAATCAAGTATCATAATCCGAATTCGTCTTATCAAGTCAAGAGAGAGCCTCTAGGGCTTCCGATTTCTAATAATCACAAAACGGTGCCGATGCACACGATATACAACCACCGCATTGGCGGATTAACGAGAACTTCAAGTCTCCAACACATATATAACATATGAATCACTATGCCTGATTCCGTACTCCACCATACGAATACATAACGCACATCAAGCGCCCATTCATTCCACGAAAGCCATTCAAAAATTTCCTTATGCCATTTGCAACTCAATCATCACTTTCAATCTAACAAGAGGATACCACCACACAACTAAATATTATCAGTTTATATTACCTGGCCCTTTTTGGACCATATTCCCTGCCAATTCACTAGAATAGCTGTACAATTTTCCTTAATCACCAGAAAGATCGATTCTTAAATCACCTGCAGCTGCCCGTGCTGCTCAATAATTTTATTGACTTCCCATATATTATGAACTGATCTCAAAACCTAGAATATACCATTATCAACTTTCCATAACACATCGTGTATACCATATCACACTAAGACAACATGAAAATTCATATCCCTTTCCTCCGCCTCAACATCGGCGCACTCCACTAGTCAAGGACTTTCGTGATCCCATATAGAAGAAAAACTTATTACACATTCCACGCTTCGCATACCGACAGGAATATACTCGTTTTCAAACCATGATAAAACACATCACAAACTGTTTCTTCCCATTCGTTGCATAAGTTTAACTGCCAGGACCTAGTCCTTATACCCATATCAAGTTACACAACTGCCAGCACTCAAGCTTTGTTGCAATGTCTGCATGACTCATTACTTCAACCACACACCAGGAATCAATCGTATTCCTTTTTATACCATTCTGGTTTATTAACCAGTTGTTCCATTTACCCAGTTTCCTTTCTGATTCATCTCTAATTTCATATCCGTCTTTATTGTAGTACCATAATACATCAACTCATGTTACCACACGAGACTCGTACACAAGACCACACGGTCTAAGACCCATAGGCCACTAAATACTCTATCAATGTTTCCCAATACGGATACGTAGAATCCCATCCTTCACATGATATAACACAAGCCTTGATCTTCTCTAACGAAACCGCCATCTTTAGCCATATACACAAATCTTAAGGCACCTGACTGTTACAAGCAAAATCTTGAAAACTGCAAAACCATTCTCGGGCATCATTCACCCTTATTCAACTAAAATTCAACTGTCCTATTGAGTGGAACCACTCGTGTTTTGTTAGAACTCTGACATCGCAGAACATGATTACTTACAGATACAATCGGCTATCTTTCTTTTCTATACGGTGAATATTCTTTACCAACAGCAGTTCAAAACACCCTAGTACTTCATTAGATCTACGAAGCACCATAACTTTTACCAGAATTTCCCAACATACTTAGAGACAGAATCAACATAGCACACAATAGTGCAATCAGTAAATCAATAGCAACCTCCCCAACTTAGCTCGAAGCCATTCATCAAAGCACTTTCAACCACTCATATCATTATTACTCAAGTGATGCCGAAATGTTGATATGAGATTAAACTCAAGTCATTTACAAGCCCTGGACAGAGACTCGAATCATCAAAGATCTTAGCTCTTCTGCAATTCTTGCAGATATACACGCACCACCAATAAGCCCACTCTCTTTAGGTGACAGAAATCTTTCTAAGTCCCAAATTTTCCAAAATTTTCGGCAGAGTTTCCTTTGTAATTTGGCCTATCCACCTGCGAGAGAATCACCAAACCATTCTAACAATACATCCATAACTCAACAAGACATCACAATGTATATCAACAACATTAATCTCAACACTATACAAGTTATATTATCAAAATTGATACATGGACATGCGCTGCACCTGCTCGAATCATAACATATGTCAAATACCTTTTCACCGCAATACTCATAGCACAACCAATTCAATTTTCTTGAGTCTAAACTCATACTACCACACATAGTGCACTTTACATTTCCGCTAAGAGGCAATGAACATATTTCTCACGCCTATAACTAGGGCTACATATCAAATCACAACAAGAACTGAATACCTTATAGCTCTCCCATTATCAAACTGCCATTTGCACAATAAAGATCAATACCGATCGTATGAACTTCATAATACCGGCTCGCGAAATTAGTACCTTGGTGCTTCAAGCCAGAGACAAAGATCTGGCCTCAAGTCCTCCCGACTGGCCCAACATGAATTCATAGAGATTATATCTCGCCCCTCGATCGGGGAATCACAAGCCTCAAGGCAATTATATTACTGAGCGCTCGAAGCGTACACGGACGTGTGGAAGGAATTTCAAAAATTATATCTCAAGCTGAATCAAGTGCGCACGATAAGAATTCCAAGAAATGTGAAGTGTTTTCTAAAGGTTCGCAGCCTCCCGAGGATAAGTACAGGCGTCCCCGTACCGATCCACAAGACTCTAATAACCGGCTCAAGACTCATGAGGCCTAGTAAACCTAGGCTCTGATACCAACTTGTCACGACCCCAAATCCGGTCGTGATGGCGCCCAGCACACTGCTAGGCCAGCCGGACCAATTAACAACAATCACGGAGCCATAAGCTCACTTTATCCAATTTAAGCATACGAAAATAATTCAACAGTGATAGATGCATATTAAAAACAGGGAACCAAGTCCCAACACGTGCCAACTCCCATAGACCGAAGGGTCAAGAGTCATGAGCCTCTACGGAATATACAAGTGTAAATAGAGAATATAACTGTGCACAAGTGTGGGAGGATCAGAACAAAATATAGACAAACCGGAGAATCAGGTCCTGCGAACGCTGGCAGCTACCTCGACTGTCCAAAAGCACTCCCGAGCCGCAATGGAATCAGCTCTGCTGTAATGTACCTGGATCTGCACACAAGGTGCAGGGAGTCGGGTGTGAGTACTTCCAACTCAGCGGTAATAAAAGTAAATAATGTTGAAGGGAAGAAAACCACGATAGGCACTATCTCATGCTACACAATACAGAACTATCTTTTTATTCCTTTCCAACATATGTGAGTAGATTATTAAAAATCTCAATTTTTAGCTACTTTCTTTCATAATAATATACCAATACTGGATACAATCTCAAGCAGTGCAAGTCCGCACTCAAATCAGCCCCTCGGGCTCAGGACTCCTTATCAATTTACACCAGGAGATCTGGTCAATAAGGCAACTAATGCATGTGTGCCAGTAATGTATGAGTGTTGAATGTTATGCCACGTAGTACACGTAAACCAATGTATGTATGCCATACAATGCATATGACCGCTACGGCGTGTAGCTCGATCCAATTTGGGTACCCGTGCTCACTGTGGGGGTTCAGACTCCGGAGGGGCTCCTACAGCCCAAGCACAATATTAATATCACACCTGCTGCGGCGCGCAGCCCGATCCGTATACCACTGCGGCGTGCAGTCCGATCCATGCATGTGTATGCATATGCTCACATAAATTGTCATGCCCTAACATATGGCCCTCGGCCCCAATCAGTCTAACAAATAATCAAGAAATCCCTACGGGCAACAATATCATATTAGCTCACAGTTAAAAATATTATTAAGACCTGGTTCAAGTTTTTCATAACCTTATAAAAATGTTGAATAGCAAAATACCATTTTAAACCTTAAATTTAGAATAAAAATATGCACAGTGTTATCAAAACAGTGATACCAATCCCTGAAGGATTCAAATAATTGGCACGAAGCCCAAACATGATAATTAGTCCAATTCATTTCAACAATTAGGTGTTATTATTTATTATGCGGGACGGACCAAGTCACGATCCCCAATGGTGCTCTACCCCACGCCCGTTATCCGGCGTGCAAGTCACCTCAACACAACACTAAGATGTGCAAGTCCGGGGTTTACTAACCCTCGGGACATCATTTACAAGTATTACCCACCTCGAACCGACGAAAGCTCATGCCCGCGATGCCTTAGCTCCTCGAACCGGCATCCACGCATGTCCAAACTAGCCAAAATCAGTACAAATATATCAAAATAGGCTAATGGAACATAACCCAATCGAAAGAACTCGAAAAATATCAAAAATCATGAAATTTGCAAAACCCGAGCCCCGGGCCCACATCTCGAAAAATTTCGAAATTCATATTTCCAGAATCCTCGCCTCGCCACGAGTCCATACATATAAAATTTACCAAAATCGGAGTTCGATTGGCCTTTCAAAACCCAAATTTTCGTTTTCAATATCTAGGCCACAATCCTTCACAATTTCTACCCAAATTCATGAAGATTGATGTTAATTCTACCATAAAATGATGTTTTTGAGTCAAGAAACTTACCTCCGATGAATACCCGATGATTTCCCGATGATTTCCCAGCGTTTTCCCGTGATTTCTTCTCTCTAGGGCTCAAAAATGGTGTTTTGGGTATATGAACCCGTAAGTGAAATGTTTCTGGTTTTAACTTCACTGCCTGGAACCTTTGCTCTACGCGTTCGCGTGACTCCACTCGCGTTCGCGATGCCCGACATCATTTTACTCTTCGCGTTCGCGTTACCTATCACGCGTCCGCGATGCACTGATCCATTTTCCCTTCGCGAACGCGACATGCCCCACGCGTTCGCGATGCACATTTCTTCAGCCATCCGGAGATCCTTCTACGCGAACGCGGCCTCCATCCACGCGAACGCGATGCTTCACTATTTCCTCTTACGCGATCGCGACCAACACCATCGCGAACGCGATGCTTCCCGGATTCCTTCTACGCGAACGCGGCTCTCCTCCTCGCGAACGCGATGACCAAGGTGCCCCAGCCTACGCGAACGCGGGCCTTGCCCTCGCGAACGCGAAGGCTTAGCCTTCTGCACAGTGATCTGCAATATACAACAGACTTTGCCAAGTTCAAAATGCCCGGTTGATGGTCCGGATTCACCCCGAGGCCCCCGGGACCCCAACGAAAACCACCGTCATACTCCAAAACATGATACAAACTTGTTCCAATCATAAAAACACCATCCTAAACATCAAAATCACCAATTACACACGGATTCAAGCCTAAGTTTTCTTCAAAATTTCCGAATTGCTCATTCAATCAAAAACCCGACCAAACGAGGTCCGAATGACCTGAAAATTTGCAGACATATCCAAAATCACATAACGAAGCTACAGGAATTTTCGGAATTCCATTCCGACCCCCGGATCAAAATCTCACCTACCGTTCGGATTTCGCCAAAATTCAACCTTAGCCAATTCAAGCCTATTTCTACAACGGATCTCCAAATTCAATTTCGATTGCTCTCCTAAGTCATAAATGATCCCTCAAAATTAGTCGAATCATCATAATCCGATTCCGAGCACTCTAACTCGATAGTCAACTCTAGGTTGACTTTCTATATTCAAACTTCCTAACCATAGTCTTTTGTTCTTCATTTTTATTTTCACTCTTAGAGAGGTAAGTAAAACGAAGAAAGGCTGAAGCTACTACATCCAAATTGAAATGCAATTGAAGAAATCAAACATGAACATAAACATTGCACAAATTATAATTTCAGATAATATCAAATAAAATAAATGAAGTTACAAAATAATATAGGATCAAAATTAAATATTTGAGAGAGGAAAATACCTCTATTGGAACAACTCCTGAGCATTGGAATTATTTTTGAGTTATGGAAAAAAAAATGCACAGAAAGAAAATAGAAAGATTTAAAGGAAAGAAATAAATAGTAATAATTATGAGATTTAAGTGAAGGGCAAATTGTAACGGAAGAAAGGTATGAAAACGTTATAGGAAAATAGATGAATACAATATTAATGATGAAAAAAGTAAATAAAGCATACTTAATTGTTAGCAAATTTTAAATGCAAAAATAAAGAAAAAGGTGTAAAATCTAAGAGAAAAGATAAATGTAATCCTTGGCCAAAGAAATATGCCACATCATCTTTTAATATAAAATTATTTCTTAATTCATATTGTACCTGGCCAAGAATATTTTCACATAACTATTTCCTCTGCCAAGAAACGACTTGAAGAAAACAATTTGTATGTTACGTTCACAACTAAGTTGACTTGTTCATAACAAAGACCATCCGATGCATTACTTTCTTAAGACTTGACTTTTTGACCGATCTTTTTATTCTATAGTATTAATTAAGGATTTTTCCAGCCTTGCATTTCTTTTTTTTTTCTTGGTCTATCTGGATATATAGAAGCTTCTTCTGGTCAATTTGACCAACATAAATCTGTAAAGTCATTCCCAAAATTTATGAAAACAAAAATATTATGTGCCAGTCTAAAATAATAGGCAGAGTTTGTCAAAAGGCTTTGCTTTTTCCAGCCTCCAACAAAATGGAGGGGAAAATGGTTTTGTGGGTCAAAATAAGATCAGTTTCTTGTTGTAATAATCGCACTCTTTAAATTCTGTTTCAAACAAAAGTTCCTTGCTTTAGAAAAAAAAATTAATTACCATTACTGAAGTAGTGAGTATTTATGAGACTTATGAACTCTTGAAACTTCATATGATCCTGACCAAGTAGGAATGGAAGGAAAACAGAAATTAAGTGGGCGCAAAAAAAAAAAAAAAAAAAATACTATAACGTGTTATGAAATAATAAAAGAAGAAGAGCAATATTGCAGAGAAAGAGAGAGAGAAAATTCTTATTGAATTTTGGGATGATTTACAATGGGGTAAGACCTCTCTATTTATAGGAGAAATTATGACTTAGTCACAAAGTAAAACTCTCCACAAGATAGACATTCACTCCAAGTAGAATTCTATTCTTAACACTCCCCCTTGAATGTCTACTCAATAAGTAATGTGCCTCATTAAAACCTTAACTAAAATAAAACCCAATGGGAAAAAAATCTAGAAAAGGAAAAGAGTACACATATCTAATAATCCGCCTTTTGGTTGCCTCGTTAAAAACCTCGCAAGGAAAACCCAGTGGGACAAAACCTTGTAAGGGAAAAAGAGTGCAACGCGCATTAACTCCCCCCGATGAGAGCATCAATTCACATCCTTAAGCCTTCGCATCCCGATCTTGTACACTAGCTTCTTGAAGGTTGACGTCGGTAGAGATTTTGTGAACAAATCAGCCATATTATCACTTGAACGAATCTGTTGCACATTAATATCACCATTCTTTTGAAGATCATATGTGAAAAATAACTTTGGTGAAATGTGCTTTGTCCTATCTCCTTTTATGAATCCTCCCTTCAGTTGAGCTATGCATGCTGCATTGTCTTCATACAAAATAGTGGGTAACTTATCACATTTCACACCACATTTATCTCGAATAAGATGTATTATAGACCTCAACCACACGCACTCTCGACTTGCTTCATGAATAGCAATTATCTCAGCATGATTAGATAAAGTAGCCACAATTGATTGCTTAGTCGATCGCCAAGATATGACAGTGCCTCCACAGGTAAACACATAACCTGTTTGAGAACGAGCCTTGTGTGGGTCGGATAAATACCCAACATCAGCATAACCAACAAGATCGGGACTGCAATTATTGCCATAAAATAAACCCATATCGGTAGTCCCTTTTAGATACCGCAATATGTGTTTGATCCCATTCCAATGTCTCCTTGTGGGAGCAGAGCTATATCTTGCTAAGACATTAACTGAAAAAGTTATGTCGGGCCTTGTAGTATTGGCAAGATACATTAGTGCACCAATTGCACTAAGATATGGTACTTCAGGACCAAGTAGCTCTTCATTCTCTTCTTGAGGTCGGAATGGATCTTTGTTCACATCAAGTGATCGAACAACCATCGGAGTACTTAATGGATGTGCTCCATCCATGTAAAACCGTTTAAGTACCTTTTCTATGTAGGTAGATTGATGAACAAAAATTCCGTTTGCCAAATGTTCAATTTGCAAACCAAGACATAATTTTGTCTTTCCAAGATCTTTCATCTCGAATTCCTTCTTTAAATAATCAATTGCCTTTTGGAGTTCTATAGGAGTTCCAATAAGGTTTATGTCATCAACATATACGGCAAGTACAACAAATTCCGATGTTGTTTTCTTTATGAAAACACATGGGCAAATGGCATCATTTATATAGCCTTCCTTTAATAAATACTCACTAAGACGATTATACCACATTCGTCCTGATTGCTTTAGACCATACAAAGATCTTTGCAATTTGATTGAAAATATTTCCCGGGATTTTGAATTATTAGGCATTTTGAAGCCTTCGGGAATTTTCATGTATATCTCATTATCAAGTGAGCCGTAAAGGTAGGCGGTGACCACATCCATTAAACGCATGTCAAGTTTTTCATGGACATCAAAACTAATGAGATAACGGAATGTTATAGCATCCATAACGGGTGAATATGTCTCTTCATAATCAACACCAGGCCTTTGTGAAAATCCTTGTGCAACAAGGCGTGCCTTATATCTTTGTACCTCGTTTTTCTCATTTCTCTTGCGTACAAAGACCCGTTTATAGCCAACAAGATTAACACCATTAGGTGTTTGGACTACAGGCCCAAAAACTTCACGTTTTGCAGGTGAATTCAACTCTGATTGGATTGCTTCTTGCCATTTTGGCCAATCAAGTCTTTGTCGACATTCTCCAACAGATTGAGGTTCAAGATCCTCATTTTCTTGCATAATGCTGGATGCAACATTATATGCAAAGACATAATCCACCACTATATCCAATCGATTCAAATTTGTCTCAATATCGATTGGATTTATTGATAGTTCCTTATTTTCTCGAGTCTCGGGCTCAGTGGATTCCTCATGAATCTCAGAATTTATTAAGTCGTGGATTTCATCATGAGATTCTTTCATAGTGTCATTTTGATCATTTATTTTCCTTTTTCTAGGATTTCGATCTTTGGAACCTAATGGTCTGCCACGTTTCAGGCGTGCTTTTGACTCATTAGCTATGACACTAGAAGATTGTCCAATAGGGACATCAATACGGATTGGAACATTCTCCGCGGGGATATGTGATTTTGTTATCCTTTTCATATCCGTAAATGCATCTGGCATTTGATTTGCTATTCTCTGCAAATGAATAATCTTTTGTACCTCTTTTTCACAAATAGAGGCACGTGGATCAAGATGAGATAATGATGGATTTTTCCACAAAATTTCCCATTTGGTTTCACCAACTTCTCCCCCTAATTTTGGGAAAAGTGTCTCATCGAATCGACAGTCTGCAAATCGTGCAATAAATAAATCTCCCGTTAATGGCTCGAGGTAGCGAATAATGGAGGGCTATTCAAACCCAACATATATTCCTAACCTTATTTAAGGATCCATTTTGGTGCGATATGGCGGTGCTACAAGCACATATATTGCGAATCCAAAATTCTTAAATGGGATATATTAGGTTCATGACCTAAAAATAATTGCAACGAGGAATATTTATAATAATTTATCGGTTTGAGACGAACTAGCATTGCTGCATGCAAAATGGCGTGACCCCAAACAGAAGTGGGCAGCCTCGTTTTCATGAGTAACGGTCTTGCTATCAATTGCAGACGTTTAATTAAAGATTCTGCAAGACCATTTTGAGTGTGAACATGAGCTACAAGATGTTCCACTTTTATCCCAATTGATAAGCAATAATCATTAAATGCTTGGGATGAAAACTCAACAGCATTATCAAGTCTAATAGACTTAATTGGATTATCGGGAAATTGTGCCCGTAATCGAATTATTTGTGCCATTAATTTTGCAAACGCGAGGTTGCGAGATGACAATAGGCACACATGAGACCATCCAGAGGATGCGTCTATCAAGACCATAAAATATCGGAACGACCCACTAGGTGGGTGAATAGGTCCACAAATGTCCCCTTGTATACGTTCCAAAAACGCAGGGGACTCAATTCCAACCTTTGTTAGTGATGGTCTAATAATTAACTTGCCTTGATAACAAGAAGTGCAAGAAAATTCATCATTTAAAAGAATCTTTAAATTCTTTAATGGATGCCCATTTGAGTTTTCTATGATTCGTCTCATCATAATTGATCCAGGGTGTCCCAATCGATCATGCCAAAGTACAAAAGTATTGGAATCGGTAACCTTTTGGTTTACAATAGAATGTGCCTCGATTGCACTAATTCTTGTCCAATACAGGCCACAAGACAAAGATGGGAACTTCTCGATAGCCCTTTTCTGGCCAGAGACATTTTTGGTGATGATGAGATATTCAAGATTATTCTCATCTATTGTCTCAATATGATATCCATTTCTGCGGATATCTTTAAAACTCAACAAGTTCCTCTTGGACTTGGAGGAGAACATTGCATTCTCTATGATAAGTATTGTTCCCTTAGGTAGAGTTATAGTAGCTCTTCCAGAGCCTTCAATTAATTTACTACTACCGAAAATTGTAGTAACATCTGCCTTACACATACTTAAATGCGAGAAATATTTCTTCTCTTTGAGTATTGTATGTGTTGTACATGAATCAACTAAACAAATATTTTCACAATTGAAATTTGATTCAAGTTTGCTTTGAGGGATATCCATATTTGCTTCCCATAGTTTGACATACAAAAGAAATATACAAATAAATATTAGTATTTTCAGAAGGAAAAGAAACAATTATAAGTACACAATACATATGATTAATATAATTATAACAAATTTATTTACATGTGAAAGTTATTTACTTTTGTATTCTTCTAGCTTATGTGCCACAAAGGAGTAAGTAAAACGTGACTAACCAATATACAAAAATTACCCTTTACATAATGTGACGTTGTGAGGTTCGTCGTATATCTTACTATTAGTCACAACAAAATATCGTAATTAAAAAAACCATTTTATTACAAAGTAGTATATATAGATGTGATAAAATATTAAACAATATTTATGTAGTATGAAAGGTAAAATTAAAATGATGAATTAAAATAAGGCAAAATAAAGATGATTGATGACTACTGCTCATACAAATAATTGAGTATCTGAAAATTCAAGATTTTGATACGAAACACTATTTCATAAACTAAACTGTTCCAGTGTTAAAAACGAAACCAGAAGACTAAATAAACTGAAACATTGTTTAAACGAACTAACACAATTTTATAAAATAAATAAAACTAATGACTATTACTCATGTAAATAACTATGATTACATGATGTTTATTCACTAACTATTGCGAATAGGCAAAAAAAATTTTAAACTACTCAATCATCTTTAACCACGGATCCATCACCGATCAGGTGGTCTATTTTCCCATCAGGGCGCTCAAAGAAGTCTGCCACATCCAAGTGGGTGATGTCAAAATCATTATCAGAGACAAAATTGGCTTCAGGGCCTTTATTCTTTAGAGATGCTTGATAAAGATCAACCAAATGTCTTGGTACACGGCAAATTTTTGCCCAATGCCCTTTTCCACCGCAACGATAGCATTCAATTTCTGAATCATTTGTTTTTGGCTTCTCATCTTTCCCTTTCCACCTTTTGTGGTTATTTCTCTTTGGGGGATGATTAACACCAGGAAAATTTCTTCCTTGCCTACGGCCACGGCCGCGGCTACGTCCATGATCACGATCACGATTACGGATAGAGTCACGACCACGACTATGATCATGATCACGATTGCGATTAGAGTCACGGCTTTTTCACGCTTAGCATAATGGGAATATACCTCATCCGCTTCAGGCAATGGTGTAGATCCAGTGGGTCGACTTTCGTGATTTCTCATGAGCAAGACATTGTTTCGCTCAGCCACAAGAAGAAGAGAAATCAGCTCAGAGTACTTCCTGAAACCTTTCTCTCTGTAATGCTGTTGCAGAACCATACTGGAGGCATAAAACGTTGTAAATAGTTTTTCAAGCATATCATAATCACTGATAGTATCTCCACAGAGTTTCAATTTAGAAGTAATTCTGAACATCGCAGAATTATATTCAGAAACAGACTTAAAGTCTTGGAGCCTCAGATGAGCCCAATCATATCGTGCTTGTGGAAGGGTGACCAGCTTTAAGTTGTCATATCTTTCCTTTAAGCCATTCCACAAAATAAGTGGATCTTTGACTTGTGAGATATTCAATTTTCAACCCTTCATCAAGGTGATGGCGCAAGAAAACCAAGGCCTTAGCACAATCTTGGGTGAATGCTTTATTTCTGTCTTTAATGGCGTCTCCAAGACCCATTGCATCTAAGTGGATTTCAGCGTCCAACACCCATGTCATATAGTTCTTGCCCGAAATTTCAAAGGCAACGAACTTTCTTTTCATAATGTCAGTCATAATTAAAAAGAGGAGAAAAATTACCTTAATCTTCTGAAAGAGCTTCTCGAGATGGTAGAGTCTCGTGCTGATAACATGTTATAAATAATAAAAGAACAAGAGCAATATTGCAGAGAAAGAGAGAGAGGAAATTCTTATTGAATTTTGGGATGATTTACAATGGGGTAAGAACCCTCTATTTATAGGAGAAATTATGACTTAGTCACAAAGTAAAACTCTCCACAAGATAGACATTCACTCCAAGTAGAATTCTATTCTTAGCACTCCCCCTTGAAAAAAAAAATTCAAATGAAAATTAGAGTTGTTTGGGTTGTTTTTGAAGTTTTGTGAGTGATCTTAGTAAAAAATTTGAAAAACAGTTTTTAAGAGTTTAAATTTTCAAAAATTTTTAAAATAAATCTTCAAGTGAAATTGAAATTTTTATGACCAGACGATGATATTGAAAAAAAATTAAAAAAATTCTTATGTCCAAACGGACTCTAAAAATAAAAAGAAGAAAAGTCAAAAAGTTTGATTTAATATACCTATAGTATACCTATGTATTCCATAACAAATTACTGTAAAACAGTCTAGGTTTTTCATATATTACCCATTTTTAAAAACCTAAACCCAATTTCTTTACCCATTTGAGCCAATCTAACCCACTTTTAGTATCAAGTCAGCTTATAAATAATCATCCTCCTTTCCCTTTCATTCCTTAATGATTTTTGAATGTTAAATACAATTCCAAACTTTGTAAACGTATACCTAAACGCTCCCAACACCGATGTATACCAAACACTTCATGAAAGATGTTTGACTCAAAAGTTATTGAACATTTTTTAGCAAATCAATTAAAAGAAATGAAAGGGCAAATCGTAATCGAAACTAATAAGATTCTAGGATATTCTTGATAACTAGTTTAAGCAATAATAGTAGATGAGAGAGAGATAGAGAGAGAAGTTAGAAAGATGAGAGAGAGAGAGCTAGTATATATCGAAAAAATCCACCTTTACAATGCTTGGATCTCCTTCATATAGTAGGGGATCTTATTTAAATATTAAATGATAGAGGCCAGGTACACGCTATAGAGGAGCTGACGAGATTGACAAATTTGTTGAAGAAAAATGGGATAGGAGGTGCCTAACTTTGTTGAAAAATTATATGACTAAATGCATCTTCTTTGTAGTAGTTGGATGAAAACTCTTACTATAAATAGAGGCATCCATTCTTCATTTCTAACACACCAAAATAAAGAGAGAAGCAACATATAGTTAGTGAGAGTAATCCACAGATTGTTGTCTGTGAGATAATTAGTGAGTGGTAGTAATATTATAGTGAAGTGTGTTAAATAAAGAGTGTTATTTCTTTCAAAGTTGTAGTAGTCTCTTGACACTACTACGTTGTATTATTATAGTGATAATATTACTCCAATCGGGTATTATATTTTACCCCGCTAAAATATTTGGTGTTATTTTTACTCTCTTATGTTATTATTATTTATCGTGGATATTATTCCTGGGCGAGATTATTATTTTTCCCAACACAGGTTAATAAGGAAGCAGAAGTTATTGAAGCAGGTGCACTAATTAAAGCATTTGCTGTTCATGATGCTGGTGCAAGAACTGTTGATTTACAACCTAATGATCCTGGTGCACGAACTGATGGTTTGGAACCTAATAATCCCAGCTTATGTAACAAATTAAAGGTCGATATTGGACAGTGGTTAATAGATCTCATACATCACCTAGCACAACAAAATCTTCAGGGAATAGAAAGTAGATTGCTGCAACAAGTTCGACATTTGCATTTGCACGGCAAATATAGTATCTCTATGCATTTATACTTACTGGAACAACATCATATTTGACAAAAGTCTGTCTTTAGAAAAACTATAATTGGACTTCAATCTGAGTATCTACAATACAGAGAAACTACCTCCAATATAATGAAAAACAAATTCTGCTCATCTCGTTATGTTCCACAGGCTGCCGCCTCACGTCTTCTAGATCAAACTTATGAACTCGCAAATCCTTTAATTGATATTGCCAAGGGTTAGAACGACTTGAATTCTTCATATACATCAAATGATTGTTGAAGTATGTAATCATTTGTTTAGTTGAGAATAAGTTGAGTTTCCTAGGATGACAACTCCATAGTAAAGCATCCGCGAAACTTGGGCATTTCAATGACTCAATTAAATGCACATTTAACACATCAACTTGGGGAATAGCAAATATTCCGCGGCAAGGATCCCAATTTTCCAAGTCGATTTTAATGCAGCTGGGAAAATGAAGGGTAACACGAGACCAAGAGTTCGAGTTAAACAGAAATTTCCTCAATTTACGAAACCATAATTCACTTATATTCTTGCGGCAACCATTATAGCTTGATAGTTTAAAAGTCTTGGTGAGTCCACCCATACACCCGGCAAGCTCCCAGCGGTTCTAGAGAGCGACTCTCCCCCAAGAAAACCAACATCCATTAGGGCTATCCCTTTCTCATCTGAAGGGATGATTCCAATCGATCAACTGAAGGAGTTCATCGAATGAACCATTAAGAACAAATATAAAGTTGCTTCCAAATCCTCCCTTACATATGCAAAGCCATACACTACAAGGGTCGATATGTTGAAGATGCTTGCTGGCTATCAACCTTCGAAGTTTCAATAGTTCGATGGTAAAGGTAACCCGAAGCAACATGTTGCTCATTTCGTGGAGATGTGCAATAATGCTATGACTTATGGAGATTACCTCATCAAGCAAATCATTCGCTTGATAAAATGAAATGTTTTTGACTAGTACACGAACCTCGAGGCTGGATCTATCGACAGCTGGGATCAACTAGAGCAAGAATTCCTCAATCGCTTTTATAGCACAAGACGCGCGGTGAGTATGATAGAGCTTACAAATACTCATCAACGAAAGGGGGAACCAGTTATCGACTTTATCAATCGTTGGATGAATGCAAGCCTCAACTGCAAAGACAGGCTTAGTAAAACTTCAAGCATAGAGATGTACATCCAAGGTATGCATTGGGGATTGTGCTACATCTTGCAAGGTATCAATCCTAGCACATTTGAAGAACTTGCAACTCGTGCCCATGATATCGAATTGAGCATGGCCTTTGATGGAAATGAAAGGCTGCCCATCTATGAACCTCGCAAATCAAATGACAAGCAAGAAGTCAGGAAGTGGGGCAAGTTCGTACCCAAGTCTGAAAGCAAAGAAGCTATGAGTGTCAATACGTCACCTATGAAGTTCACGACAAAAGTGAGCAAGAAGTAGATTATGAAATCCACTTCTTTTCAAGACAATCCAAGTGGAAAGTTGACTCTAAAAGAGATGCAAGAGAAAGAGTACCCATTCCTGGATTCTAATATGCCAGCCATTTTCGAAGAACTCCTCGAGTTAAATCTCATCGACCTTCCAGAGATGACGCGACCAAATGAAGTTGTGCAAACAAATGACCCAAACTACTGCAAATATCACCACTTGTAAGCCACCCTCTAGAGAAGTACTTTGTCTTCAAGGATAAAGTGATGGACTTGGTTCGCGAAAAGAAGATCGTGCTTGAAGATGAGAAAGAAAGCGCAAACCAAGTCTCTATCACCTTTGGCTCATTCAGGCCGGATGAGTTATGTAGTTTTAAAGAAAGTAAAAACGAAGAATTACTGGAGAGCGACAAAGCTGAAGTCAACCAACCTGATGAAAATGAATGTTGGACATTGGTGACTCGTCGTAGGCGCCACAAAAAGAATCAGTGGAACAACCAACAAGGAAGATGATAGTAAAAATATCAATAAAAAAATCCATTTAGGCATTTGAAGAAAGAAAAAGTGGAGATACACCATTCTCAAAAGCCACAAAATCTAGTAACCTTGGAGGAGTTTTTACCAAGTTGGTTCCGCACGAAAATTTCCCATGAGGGCATTGATGCCTCTTGATGCCATGCTGACAAAGGGGAAGAAAAGAGTGATGACCTACTGTTGGCACCATCTTCGGAAAAGCCCATCGAATCCACTCCTCAAGAAGTTAATGCTTGTGAGGAAAATGTCGCGTTCACAAATGATGATCTTTTGCTAGGTGACACTCCTCATAACCGCCCATTGTACCTGGTTGGCTATATACACGTTGAAAGGGTAAACCAGATTTTGGTTGGTGGAGGATCCTTGAGTGAACATTTTGCCAATCCATACTGTGAAAGAACTTGGTAATCCCATGAACGAACCCTCAGAAAGTCGTGTTATGATCCAAGGATTCAACCAAAGGGGCAAAGAGCCATAGGCGCTATCCAACTGGGAATCACTATTAAAGATATGCAATCAAGCGCGTGGCTGCATGTGATCGACACGAAGATTTCATACAATTTTTTGCTTGGGAATCCTTGGATACATGAGAATAAAGTAATTCCATCTACCAACCATCAATGTTTTAAATACTACGAGGCTGGAGTCGAGAAGATGGTAGTTGCTGATGATGAGCCATTCACCGAGGCTGGGTCACACTTCGCCGATGCAAAGTTCTTCTTGAAGAACCGCATTGTGAAGGAACTAAAAAGCTAATTATGACATGAAAAGCAAGAATAAAGAGCCATCAACTAAAAGAGAAGATGTGACTACTGGTGAAGCCAAAGTTGTTAGTAAGGAGGTACAATCTAACGTGAATAAATCTTACAGAGGGAATATTACATCTTATGGCAAGAAAGTAATTTCAGCTCTCCAAGATGTCCCTAAAAGGAGAAAAGATGAAGGTGAATCATTGAATCTCCAAGCTAACATGCTAAAGGAGTTAACTTTTCCGGTCAAACGAATTGAGGCAGTAAAGTCGTCCTCAATGCCGCTTGCTGGGTTTGTAGTCCAAAATCGTTTGCAGAATGTTTCACTCCCTACAAAGAGAACAGATGAAGGTTTTGATCCTTACGCTTACAAGCTATTTGCAAAAGTTGGATACAATCTCAATAAGCCGTCAAAGTTAGGGAAGCTCCTATCAGAAGCTGCAACAAGGAAACTACGTGAAGGTTTGGGATACAAACAACCGTCACCAGTGCGCATCTCAATAAGAAGGGCGAGCAATAATTATATCAATGTAAAAGATGAATCAGCCGCTTCTAGCAAGCCGTCTATCTTTGATCGACTTGGAAAATCACCTGCGAGGACCTCCGTGTTTGAAAGATTGGGTCCACTAAAGAAGGGAAACAAGTTCCGGAGAAATTTTTAAAGCATAAGAACACCCGCTTCACCTAAAATCTAGGAGATCTCTAAGGATTTCCAAAGTTCGGTTCCTTCTAGAATGAGGCGACAAACAAAACTTGTGGTTTCATATAAAGAAGTACTGAAGGTAAAATCATATACTATGGTCTATACTAAGAGACGTGATGAAAATGAAGAAAGTGTGGGTTCTTCGTATCATGTTACTGTACAAGTCGAGAATGGCATTCCATCTTGAATGGAAGATAATGCAAAATTGGAGGATATTTCGTCGTGTTATCACATATCCTTCAATGATGAGGATCCTCAGGAAGATGAAGGTGCGAAAGATGCTCTATCTGAACTTGAACAAGGAGTGAAGACGACAGTTGATGCCTTAAAAGAAGTTAACCTTGCCACCGATAAAGAACCAAGACCCACCTACTTAAGTGCTTTACTAGAAGCTGATGAAGAGAGCACTTATATTGAGTTACTCAAAGAGCTCAGGTATGTCTTTGCTTGGAGTTACAAAGAGATGCCTGGCTTGGACCCGAAAGTAGCAGTCCACAATCTTGCAATCAAAAATGGTGCTCGCCCTGTTAAACAAGCTCAAAGGCGTTTTAGGCCGGACTTGGTTCCCCTAATTGAAACTGAAGTTAAAAAACTCATTGAAGCTTGATTTATTTGGGAAGTTAAATACCCAACATGGGTTTCAATTATTGTCCTTGTAAGGAAGAAGAATGGTCAAATTCGAGTATGCGTTGACTTAAGGGACCTCAATAATGCATGTCCCAAAGATGAATTCCCGCTTCCTATTCTGGAGCTGATGATCGATGCTACTACTGGTTACGAGGCAATGTATTTCATGGACAGTTCGTCGGGCTATAACCAAATTCACATGGCACTAAAAGGTGAAGAGTTTACTGTGCTTCACACCCCTAATAGTATTTATTGCTACAAGATAATGCCTTTTGGCTTGAAGAATGTTGGTGCTACTTACCAAACGGCTATGAAAAAGATTTTCGACGATCTTCTCCACAAGAATGTCGAATGTTATGTTGACGACTTGGTGGTGAAATCAAGAGAGAAGGGCGAACCTTTAGTTATATCTTAATTTAAATTATAAAAATATATTATATTATAAACTCAACATAATAACTTCTCATATCAACATCAACTTGTACCACCCTAAATTACAAAATGACAAAATAATATATAACATACATGATAATTTATTAACAGCCAATATATTTTAACTTTTGGGAGTTACCAACTTATAAAACACTTGGATCGTAATTTGCCTAATAATTTTGCTAGTTACCTCAATTTTAACCATACAATTAAAGTCACTTTATTTTTAAAAATTTAAATATGCCTTTGGGATATAGTTAGAATTAATATATTATAATTAAGAAATATTAACCTACTTTAACAATTTTATCTTCTACGATGCACATGTACTAAAAGAACATGAGTTCTTACATGTAATTTTTAATTAAATGAATCTTACCATATGATTTTTTGTAATTCACTTTATTTTGTGTAAATAGCAATTCCAAATAGTGTAATTATATTCCGTTATGTGTTTACCTTGTCCAAATCTATTTCATTCGTATTGTCACACACGCGCGCCCGCACACATATACACACATAATTTGAGAAAACATAAATATCAACAACGGGCTATAAAAGTTATTGTCCATACCTGAGCCATTAGAGAAGAATCTATCTTCCATTCTTATCTTTTTTAGCATAGCAACTACTAGCGCGGACAGAAAAAAATATATGTATTGCTTCCAAATAATTAAGATATAAAATAAATTACAAAATATTAGATAATTCATTTTTTAGTAAGGAAACACAATGACATTTGTTCAGCCGATGTCCGAGTTGATTCATAGTTTAGAAAATTACCCCATAAAAATGTATGTCATCAGTTCCTTTATTCTTGTGTAATTTTATGATTGATCAACTCCCTTCCAACATTATTGGAGTTGCTTTAAAATTGATAAATTCAAAGTGAATTTATGTGACCACTCTATTTCAGGGAATCATTTTAAAACTATTCCACTCCAAATCACATACATCACACATCTTGATTCTCAAACTGAAATGCTAATTGAGCAAGAGATATAGATTTATTTTAAAATTAATTAAAAGTATCAATTTATCCGCACTATATTTATACTCATCTTTCTATATTTGTCTAATTATTTTAATTGGATTTAGTCTAATTATGTTAATTTAATTTTAATAATTATTTATTTATGTGTATGATTAAACCTCTTCGTAGTTTATGTAATGAAAAAATAAATTAATTGAAACTTATTATTTTTATACCAATGTATTATTATAATCATATTCAAAATAAGTTATGCATATGGTAATTAAATTGCATGTCAAAGAAAATCCTAATAGAAACATTATAAATATAGGAATGTATACCTGAATCGGAACAAGAATTGGCTACTTCTTCCTTGAAGATAAAATTCGGATGAAGCGGATAACCTCAGTTTGTTAGAACATCGTGCTGATAACGTATTAAAAAATAAGAGCAAAAGAGAACAATATAGTAATAGAGACAAGATATATAGAATATGCAGAAGTTATCTTATTCAAGTGTATTTCTTGTGTGTTCTTCGTAGGATATAGAATACCTATTTATAGGATATGGTTCATTGAATAGGAATGTTTAGGAGTATTCTACGGACATCTACTCTAACATATTCATAACACTTAGATTATTTAGTATTTCAAAATGATTTTACATATAGAACACCAATATGATTGTCCTTTAGCTTTTCTCTTGGACAAGCTTAGCCCTAAATTAAAGGAATTTTTACATGGGTATACCATATAACAAACCTTATTACCAACCATGTTTAAGGTTTGTGTTTATTACATTTAAGCATACCAAGTTTCAATTTATGTACCATAATTCAAATTAAGGCATTAATTAAGTTATCATTTATTATAGGAGTGTATTTAGGGATAAAATCTCCCAAATTACACCCAACCCTAAAACTCTTAATCTATAAAAGGAAGCTAAGGAAAATACACAAGGAGGAGGAACGCGTATATTCTGAAGAGTTACGCCCAAAATACACAACCCACCCCCCTCGGATCATCTTCCTCAACACATCCATCCTCACACACATTTGTATACACTTTTTTTAAAGATTCGAAAGCTCACCCCCCTCGGATCATCTTCCTCAACACACCCACCCTCACACACACTTGTATACACTTTTTTTAAAGATTCGAAAGCTGACGTCATATCCAGATTACTCCCAAATTGGTCAGTCAATTTTACACCATTTTAAAAATAAATTGAAATCAAAGATTAATTTAAATCAATCCAAAGTGGAGGCGCTGAAACTTGTATATCTCTCTTTATTTTGCTGCTATCCGAGCTCTTGTTCCTGCTTCTAAATTAGTTCTATTGAGGCACTGTGGGGGTTTCGAAGTCTTGTTGCCGTCCGAGGCGGCTCGTGATTCTGTCTGGGCTGATCGTTGCTTCAAATTTTGATCGAAGTCGTGGTTTTCTTTTGTTTCGTTAATATATTTGTAGTTAATTAATAGTTATATTGTGGTAGATTTGTAGTTTTCAGTTGTTTTGTAGTTAAATTGTAGTTATACTGATATTTTTTATTGTTGTTGTTCTCAGTTATTATGTAGTTAAATGTATTTTAATTGTAGTTAAATGTAGTTTATTGTACTCAATCCACTTTTTTCTATTTTTTTTCAAAATGTAGTCAATATTTTTTCCAACATAGATTGTAGTTTAATGTAGTATAAATGTAGTAATTTTGTAGATACCCTTAAAAATAATATAACTTTATACAATATTAAAAGTGATTTGTAGTTTATATTTGTGGTAGATTTGTAGTTGTTTTCAGTGGGTTTGTAGTTAAATTGTAGTTATACTGATATTTTTTATTGTAGTTGTTCTCGGTTACTATGTAGTTAAATGTATTTTAATTGTAGTTAAATGTAGTTTATTGTACTCAATCCATTATATAGTAATTACCCGCCTTGTAGTTTAATGTAGTATAAATGTAGTAATTTTGTAGATACCTTTAAAAATAATACAACTTTATACAATATTAAAACTGATTTGTAGTTTATTTGTAGTTTTTTAGGAATTTTATAAAAAGAAATAGAAAATTTTGTTAAAAAAAAGAAAAAAAGTGGGAAAAAGGGTAAGTAATATCAAGATTGAATTTTTATTTACAAGAAACTGAAAAAGAAAAAAAAGGGTTCTTACAGAAGGGGTGGAGGGATCAGAAGGGCGAAGTTGGCTGAAATTGTGAGGGTCAAAAGATGGCCAATCGCCTAACATTGACCCCATTGAATATTAACGGGAAGAATGAGAGAATAATGCCACTGTTTTAGACACCAGAGGTAAAATATGGTGGGTTGAGCAAAATTCGGTAACTATTAGATTTCGGCATATTAGGAAGAATTTTAGCTGTTAAGGACACTAAATCAATTAGGATATTTTTTTCCTGATTTTTAGCGCGCTATATTAGGAAGATTTAGCTACTATTAATTACTAATTAATGAATAGTATAAAAATTGTAGAAAAACAGTGCACAAGGCGGATAATTTACCAAATATGCACATTTTTTGTAATAAGGTTTCATATATGGTATAGATAGGAAAAAATCTCTAAATTAAAAGCGGAGATATCTATTTAGACTTCTTTAGTAATCAGGAAAGTTAGGGTATATCATCATAATGTAAGTAATTAATTGAGAAAATAAGGATAAATTACGTAAACCATTAGAAAAAGGATACCTATAATAGTGGTTTATTTACTTTAGATGTGCCGTACTTCCAATAAAAAAATCTAAGTAGTATATTTCCTTTTGCATTAGGGTTTCGTCAAGAATCAGCTGCTTCCTAGGCACGGCCATGGCGAGAGCGACAGCCGCAGCAGACATTTTGCCTGAATGCCTTATTCAAAAGATATTGTCTTACCTTAGTTTTAACGAAGCAGCAAAGATGAGTATTCTCTCCAAAACATGGCTACAAGCCTGGTTGACTCTTCCCTACTTGAAACTTGATTATTGGAGCAAAGAGCTATATATAGTGGATAAAATTATGGAGAGATACAAGGACAACAAAATCCCTATTGAGAAGATTGAACTATCAAACCTTTTAAAATTTGCTTCTGCCACTTTGATTGATAAGTGGCTTGACATTGCACTTAAGAATGGCGTAAAAGATGTAGTATATAGTCAAATTTCCTTCCTCCGAACATACACCCTTCCTATTTTCAAAATCTTGGCAGCAAATTGTGTAAGAGAATTGGTTCTAGAGGGACATTGTTTCTACAATCTGAGGCTTGTCTCATTATCTAGTGGTGTGATAAACTGCCATTCTTTGAGAAAGCTTTCTCTATTTCATGTAAGTTTAGACGAAAACATGCTTCAGACTCTACTTACTAGTTGTCCTTTGATTGTCACTCTCATCATTAAGTATTGTTCTAGGTTGGAAAAGATTGAGCTGTTGAATCTTCCAAAGATCAAGTCAGTTTCCATCCGGACACAGAAAAACCAACATGTTAAAATTCAAGCACATACTCTTGAACATTTGTCTTATGGTGGGCGTTGTGAATATTTTGATATGTTGGACATTGTTGAATGTCAGAATCTGAAATCATTAGAGCTATCATGTTATATATATGAAGGATTTTTGGAGCACCTTATCCCTAGATATCAATTCCTTGAGAGATTGATATTAAATTACATTTCTGATGGGTATAAAAGGTTAAACATTTGCGGGAGTCAATCACTGAAGTTCTTGAAGATTAATCAGTGTCAGGGAATAGTGGAGATTAATGCTCGGAATTTGGTATCATTTCATTATAGCGGAGATCATATATTTCTTGACATCAAAATTCCAAGCCAACTGAAGCATTCAAAAATCAGGCTTAACTACTGCACAAATTTAAATGCCGAATGGTTTTGTAAGTTGAGGAAAATTCTATCAAACTCGACCTCTTGGACTCAAGTTTCCCTTTGCTTTTTAGAACGCAATAAGATAAACATGAAAGATTTGCCTCTGCATTATACAGTAGCTATCCCCAATGTGGACGTTTTAGATGTAGAAATAGTGTCGTCTGTGACTTGTGGGGAGTGCCCAACATTTGTGGATGCTTTGTTATGGAGTTGTCATCCTAAGAGACTCAACTTAACATCAAGTGTCAGAGTGATTAAATATTTCATTGATCGTTTAACGTATATGAAGAATTCGAATCATTCTACTTCTCATGGGAGCAAGCCTTGGGATAGTCAATTAAAAGAAGTAAAAGCCTACACATGTGATTGCAATAATCAGCCGCTGGAATTCAGAAGCGGGGAGCTGGCAGAAAGGACCCTTACAGAGAAGCAGAAGGTTTATTTTTTATTAGATTGGTGACGCAGTTAATTTATTTCTATTCTATGTTGAATGCACTTAGTTTATTAATATATGTTTTTAATATACTTAAGAACTTCAAATTATGAATATTTCTTAGAACGAGTCTTTCGTGAGATTCTTAAGACATTTTGGTGTTCTATTCTCTCTCCAGTTCTTGTGAATTGCTGCATGTTTTTTGACATATCGGTGCTTTTCAGCAGATGACTTGGTAGTGAAACTTTGTGATTGGTACTTCTCTGTGTCAAATATTTCAGATACAGAGAAGTTACAATATAGGACCATTGAGACCTTTATTTTTTTCTTTTTCACGTCATGTTAAATAGAGCTCTCTGGACTGCTTTTAGAGATAAACAGAAGATGTAATACTTCAGTCACTGTCCTTTAGTATAAGAAGAGAATTCCTGGAGCAACGGTAAAGTTGTCTCCCTGTGACCTAGAGGCCACGGATTTGAGCCGTGGAAGCAACCACTAATGCTTGTATTAGGGTACGTAGGTTGTCTACATCACACCCTTATGGACTAAGGGTGCGACTCTTTCCAGCACCCTACGTGAATGCGGAATGCTTTGTGCACCAGGCTGCCCTTTACGGTCCTTTAGTATAAGTAGTATAGTGGCTCTACAGAACACCAATTTTCGTTCCAGAAGTAGGTGATGCTAGCCAAAACTTGTTTCATCACTCAAAATATGTTACTAATACTGATTTTGCAGTTGTACAATTTGATTTTGTTAACATTTCTTATCCTTTAAGCTAGGCAAAGAGATCGCCTACTTAATCCAGTACTTTCTTCTTTGCCAAAAAAAGCAAGGTTTTGTCCAGATTTCTTACTATATTCAGGACTGCACCTTTTTGTTGCAAATGCAAATTTGCTCTGCAGCTTTGTGATGGTATTGGATTCTTTGCTTTGTGCTGTTTACTGCTGTGATTGTCCATAGTCAACTTGCAGTTCAGTACATAAGTCTGATGAGAATTAAGCTTTTTGTTGGTACTCCACCTGCTGGTGCATATTAGTACTTTATAAGATTATTAGTTGTTGTTGTAGCTTGCTATATTTATATTGTGCCATCCAACTTAGAGTTTGATCATTACCTTGTTTTGGCGGTATGTTGGTAGATGCAATCAGAATAGTTACTTTAGCAGTACCCCCCCTCTTCCTGGAGGGCTTAGGAGTGGACCTGGCCATGAAAATTATGTATAAAAGCAGATTTTTAGCAGACCTACCAGATCAGTGTGATGGTGTTTTAGTTTTTTGCGGCGGAGTTGATAGGGGTTAGATGTATTTGGAATATGTTAAAAGTTGGGGGATTATCGTCATATATGTAAGTAACTAACAAAAGGAGGATAAATTATAGGAGAGGAGTGTGATTTTTCAACACAATATATAACTTACCATAGAAACTTTTCAGGCCAAGACCATGAGGAGGAGAGCGACAGCTGACATATTGCCTGATTAATGCGTCATTCACAAAATATTCTCTTATCTTAGTTTTGGAGAAGCGGATAAGTGGCTTGACATTGCTCTTCGAAATGTAAATGATGTAGTGTATAGAGGTAATATCTAGAGCTCTCTGGACCAGATTCACTTCTTTTAAAGATAAACAGAAGCCATTTTACTTAAGTCACAGCCATTTAGTGTAAATAAATACACTCTGAAGTAAGTGTTCATTTGGTTATGTAGCAGCTAGAAAAGGCAACATTTAGTATCATTTGTCACTCCTTACCACAACAATTTTATCCTTACTACTCAAACTGCAGTGAATACTAATACTAAGATGATTAGATGCAGGTAGAAAGTGGCATATTTCTTTTTCACCACCCAAGAAATTCTGTTTTCCTTCATCAGAGATGCTCATAAGCACTTTGCATGGAAAATTGTTGTGGCTGCAAACTACTATGCCTGATCATTCCCTTGTTTTGGCAGTATGTACGTTGACGCAAAATTTATTTATTAATTACTTTGTACGGGGATGGGCATCTTCTTGGTACAAAATTATTTGTTAAGAAAAGGGATAATTTGTTTAGTTTTCAATAATTCTCACATGACCTCTGGTTTTAGTCTGTATTGCATTGGATCAGTCTATATGAGCCTTTGATTCAGTTCCTGTTTATAGCATGAAATTCGACAGATAAAAGATAGTTGCAGTACCCGTCCTTGCTCTGACTTTGCATCCTTAAGCTAATCAAGTAACGCCCCCTCCATTCTGAGGATCAATTTTTTCATATGCAAATGCAAATGATATTGGTAACACAAGGGCTCTAGGTTAATGAACTTTTCTAAAACAATATCTTATTATCCCTGATATTTTTATTCTAAGAGTTGTTAGTCAAACCTCCCTATAATAGCCTTTCCGAATACTTTGGATGTTATAGCAAAGTGCTATTATAGAGAACATATATTATAACATAATATAAAAATTGGTTCCAGAAAAGCTTGGCTTTGAGTTTACAATCTCCAGAGAAAGAGACTTTGCAGTTCCTCCAAGATGCTGGAATTATACCAGTAAAAGGATTCTTGGCAATGAGCAAATTGTAAAGGCAAATTTCTAACAGCTATCCTTAATTTCTAACAAACCAAGAACCTTCCGGAACAAAGCCACGTAGCTACTAATTGCAAAATCTGTCCCTAAGGACTTAATAATAAACTTACAGACTTAAACATAAATAACATGACTCTAGCAAAAGTAGACGACCCCATAAGTTCATTTCTGCTATGGTGGTTTGCCGAGAGAGTCGGTTCTGAAATTAGGAGCATTTTGGGACACTTAGTCCCTAAAGGAGAGCTTTAAAGCTAGAAAACGGTCCGTAGCCGGAACAGTGTTAAGACGATCTCGGAACAGAAATCCGATGGTTCCATTAGCTCCGTTGGGTGATTTCGGGATTAGGAGCGCGTTCGGAATGTATTTTGGAGGTCCGTAGCTCAATTAGGCTTGAAATGCCGAAGGATGAAATTTTGGCGAATCCGAACGATAGGTGAGATTTTGATCGGGGGTCGGAATGGAATTCCGACAATTTCTATAGCTTCGTTATGTGATTTTGGATATGTCCGCAAATTTTCAGGTCATTCGGACGTCGTTTGGTTGGAGTGTTGATCGAATGTGCAATTCGGAAAGTTTTAAGAAATTTAGGCTTGAATTCGATGTGAATTATGGGTTTTGATATTGTTAGACGTGTTTTTATGATTGGAACAAGTTTGTATCGTATTTTGGAGTATGTTGGTGGTTTTCGTTGGGGTCCCGGGGGCCTCGGGATGAATTCGGACCATCAAACGGGCATTTTGAAGCCTTGAAAAACCTGCAGAAAATTGCAGGTCAGTGCAGCAGGGATTTGGCCTTCGCGTTCGCGTGAAGGTGGTCGCGTTCGCGTAGGCCAATCATGCCAAGGCATCGTGTTCGCGATAAGACCAACGCGTTCGCGTAGGTGGTGAGGTGTGATGCTTCGCGTTCGCGTGACCTGGGTTCGCGAACTACCCCACACACTTAAATGCATATAAATACACTTGTAGGGTATACCCCGACGCTCAATTACCCGAAACGGATAAAATAGCGTAAGGGAAGGAGTTTTTCCAATTAAAGGACAATCGGTTCGGGATTTTATTAGAGATTAATCAGAGTCGCCACTTGGGAATGACAATGGTGTCCCAAGTCACCGGTTAATCCCGAATCCGAGGAATTTTGACTCTTATAAATGTATGCGAAGCAGAGATCCGGATAAGGAACTCTGTTAACCCGGGAGAAGGTGTTAGGCACTCCCGGATTCCGTGGTTTTAGCACGGTCGCTCCACTGTCGTTCTTGACTTTTGTTTGACTCAATTATAGGTTTTAACAACATAATGTGCTTTTACGTTAAATATTATTTTTAGGAATTTACGGTATCGCGAAAACACGCCTCGAGTCATACCGCAACCAGTACGCCTATGACTTTTGGTGTATTTCAGCTTTACCGAGATTTGGATTTGAGTCGCACCAAGTGCACACTCGTTCATAGGAAGGTATATTAAAATCGTGCCTTAAGATAGTCTATATCGGCTTTTAACTTTGGGAGAGGCTATGGAATTCACTATTAGCCTCTCCGATTCTACTATGTTATCTTATTACTAAATGGGGCCCCGTTGTTATTCGGGCGAGGCTCATCCCAATTTAACTTATTAAAGTCCAATCCTGTTTTTTGTGTATACTACATTTGCTATATATTGTTTTTGCCTTAATCGATTCCGCAACTTCAAACATTACAGGCCCGTCGCAATTCGTTGTTGGGCCTGGGTCTTGGAATGGTCTTCAGCTTAATGCCAGATGTGCCCAGGCAGTTTTCAGCTTTATATTTGGGCAGCCCAGCCAAGTATCACCATAGTTCAGGCCCACGCTACGTTTTGGACCCAAACCGAATAAATTAACAAAAAACAGAAACACAATTTCACAATGCGATAAACACACGTAATCAAGAGGTAGAATTTGAACATCTTTTATTAATCAGAGAAAGAGGAGATTCAATACACGAAGTACTAGCTTCAAATTCAATAACTATGTACATGGAGTTTAACAAGCTACTTCTAACTTTTAAACTAACCATTGAAGTTCATACTAATTCTGGGTAAACAATTTGATTAAGGATTAAGTCTAAAGGTCAACATTATTTCTAAATTAACCACTCATTAACGAGAATTAAACTACTGACTACTTTCACCTTCATTTCTGTTGAATTAACACTGAAGCTTTTAAACTAGGAAATCAATAATGAATAAATTAACTGTGTGAAATAAGATCTATAGTTTATAAGCTTACTAATGAGTACCGATATTACTACACTAAGTGGTTGTGAAATATCTGTTGTTATAAGCCTATGTGATAATTATTTAGCTTCATTTTAAGAGTTTTACCTAATTAACTAGGTGAGACGCTAATTACTACTACTACTATACTATCACTACTACTAGATTATTACATCTCTTGTGTTTATGTTTTCTCTACTATCTATTGCAATGCACTATAAATCTAAAATGAAATTACAACACATAAGACAACAGCAGGAGTTCAAATCTTCATTTTTCAGCTCAAAAACACCTTGCCATTACAACTTCAAATCGAAAAAGGAAATGTACATGAGTCAATAAAATGAAACCGATGAGTTCTAAGGGATGAGGAGAAGTAGTAACCACAGCAAAATCCAAACAGCTAATGCAACAGTGATCGAGGATCCACAAAGCAATAACCACAGCAAAATGATAGATAACCCAGCAACAACACAAAAGTAACAGTCCAGGCAAATGACCGAGCAAAGAAGACCAATGAACCAGCTTGAAATCTCTACTCGAAAATTCCCAGAAATACCTCTGTTATCTTCATATTTTTGTTCTGAAATTTTGTATCAATTTTAGCTTAAGTGTATTTCCAGATTTTCTGAGAATTCGAACCCTTTTCAGCCCTTTTTAAGAGGTATATATAGTTATCTTTTAGGGCTGAAGACTTGGGGAAGAAGTATGGGATTAATCCCACTTCTCCCCCTCCTAAAATTATGAATTATACACTTTAGCCCCAATTTCTGTTAACAGAAATCCTTCCAGCATGTGCTGGAAGGTTCTAAAGATTCCTTTTAGGGGGTTTTTACTAGTATGACCTTAGGGGTTTGAGATTTTTACAGATTTCCCTTTTTAGGGAGACCATTATACCCTTAAATCTCTGCAAAATTGCAGAAATCAGGGGTACAAAGGACTCCCTTACCCTCTTAGGTTCTAACTATTTACTATTTCACCTTTTTAATTCCCAATTGTGTCCCTAAGGGCACTGTTTATTTACTAGCTTACCTAGGTTAAATTTCAGCATCCTTTGCACCTATTTAACTAATAGCCAGCCCTTGCATTGGTATTTAAGGGCTGGCCAGTTCTAATATAAGGAACTATTTCAAACTTAGCCACTTCTGGATCTATTTCAGTTAATAATCACTAAGTTATTTCAAATTTAAGCTAATTGCAGGCATAGCCTGCTTTATTATTAAAGCAACTCTTTAGAATCTAGCCAGTCTCGAGTTGAGACTTAGCTTTGGCTATTAAAGCCAATCACTGAACATTTGGGCCCAAAACCATTTGCAGGTTTGGCCATTTTTATGTTCAGGGCTCTAAAGAGAGCCTGGGCTAGTCTGCATTTGCAGACATAGCCATTTTGCACAACCAGCCACTTTTAAAGTGGACTGTGTGTTAGGGCCCTATAGAATGGGTCAACCCTTTGCAAGGTTGACCATTCTTAGGCCAATTATTTAACTAACAGCCTATTTTATGATTTTTTAAGTTTTATCCTATTTAAGAACTAGCCATTTATGAAACCTAGCACTACAGCTATAACCAATCCTCCTAAAGTATGAAAAGCCTTTAACAGTATCCATACTAACAATAAACCTAATGCAAACTTAATCATTTTGACATTCAAATGCACACATAGTCATATGAAACCAAGCAATGTTCATCGGTCAGTTAAAACTCAGAAAGCAGGTTTGATAATGATGAATCTTAATTAACCAACTCTCATGACTTGATTTCATATACCAAAGTGTTAATTAACATCAAGCAGACCTAATTGCAATCAATTCATGCTAGATGATTCATTGAAAGACCCAAAGCATACCCAAGATTCATGAACATAAACATATAGACACTAAATTCTCAAGAAGAAATGAAACATGACTTATTTTAAACAGGAGAGTAAGGGACCTTGGCAAAACAATATGAGAATGGTATTCAACCAGACATACTAATCTAAAACTTTTCCAAATACCAACCTAAATCTGATACAAATGCATGACAGATAACATGAAGATGAAGAACAAAAGGATCATGGAGAAACAGTGGAAAAGAAACAGGAAAGATTAACAACTTAGTGTAAAGATGAAAAGAGAACAAAGTTAAGCTAGTATTAGAACTAAACATGTATGACATTAAGAGAAGACTAGATTATAAAAGCTAAACAGATCAAGGACTGTAACATTTACAAGATGAGGAAAGAAAAGGGAATCAAGGTGGTTCTTTGACTTAACAGAAGCAGAACATGATTTGAAACAAGCAAAACAAAGGAACTCCATGAAGATAAACAAGGTAAGCCTAGTTCCGTCATAAATCATTAAAGCCAAAACATCAAGAGTGGTCAGACAGATCCAAACTATAAAAATGAAGAAAAGGAAATGAATCAAAGTAACTTAAACTTATTATCTATGACTTTAAACATCAAACAAAAGAAATAAAAGACAAAGGTCAACGGCCATGCTTTTGTAATGATTCAAAAACCAATAGTTAAACAATCAGGGAAAAGATGAGACCTCTGAACTTAAGGCCAAGAACCATGAGATCAAGACCAGACAAACAACAACTCATCACTAACATGCTCGGAAGAACAGATTAAGGAATCTTATGACTAAATATCAAAGACAACTAATGATAAAAAACCCTAAAACTAACATGTTGAGAAAAGCTACTCAGTATATAAGGAACACAGATTAACATGCGAGGATATACAAGACCAAATCGTAGCAACAGAAGATAAGCAAAAGGAAAGAAACATAAAATTAGGCCAAACAAACCTAAAACTATCATGTGAAAACAAAAATCTAAGAAAACAGAACGGAACATGCAAGAAAACACAAACAAAAATCATAAACAGTAAGAAGCTTAGAAGAACAAAAAGAAGGGTAGGGACTTAGCTTAGCGGGGCCTGTCCCCCGAGCTTCCTACTCTCTTCTTCTCTCTTTTTTTTCTTTTCTCTATTTCTTTCGGATTCTCAAGCCTCCTTCTTGTTTCTTTTCCTTCTTTATTCTTTTCAGAACTCTTTTTTTTATTTTTCCTTCTCTGATTTTCTTTTAAGGCTTAAAGACTAAGCCTTTTTGGGTTTTGGCTTGAAGAGGGGTATTTGGGTGAGGGTAAAGAACGAATCTTGGTGGTTTAATTTTGGGGGTCGCCGGAGTTAGGGTTCCGACGACCATTTTTGGGATATTCGAAATGTTGTGGGAAGATTCGAAGGGAATGAATGGTATAGGGGTAGAGATCAAACCAAGCCGGATCGATTGGCATTGGTTTGGAAAGAATCCTCGTTGTTTGGTGGTCACCGGCGTAGATTCCGGTGACCGGGATTTATGGAGAAGGGGAGTTCTTGGGGGCTTTTTGATGGAGAAGAAGAAATAGAAGAAGGAAAAGACGAGAGGGGAGTCAGGAAAGGCCGGCGACCACCGTGGGAGTGGTGGCCGCCATGGCCGCTGGTCTTGAAGAAGATGAAAGTAGAGAGAATCAGGGCGGCCGTCTCTAGGGTTTTAGAGAGAATGGCAAATTCGTTCAGACACAAGCCTTATATAGGCTATGTGTCTGAGATAATCTGGGCCGTTGAATTGGTGAGGATCAACGGCTCAGAGAAGCGTTACATAAACGACGCCGTTTGGGCTTTTGTGAGACCAAAGTCTCTTCCGTCCGATCAACTTGAATGAACGGTTGAGATTGAACCAATTAATTAATTAACTGGTTAATTTGATCAAAAACTTCAGGCCGTCGGATTCAACTCTATTGAACGGTGAAGATTGATCCTCACAGGGTTGGACCGGCCAATTCGTTGGGCCAAAGCAGACTGGGCCACTGCTCTTAATTATTTGGCCCAAAGCAATTATACCTACACATATATATGTATTTTTTGTATTTTCTGGTTTTTAATTATTTTTTATGTATTTTCTTTTATACTTTTTTTTTCTTTTTCTTTTATGAAAAACTATAAATCCTAATTTCCCACTTACTCTAATTTTCTAGTATTTTTTGCAATTTTTCTGCTATTTTCCTTTATTTTCCCCTACTTAAACTATTTTTTGCTAGTTTTACTTAAAATCTAACTAATTTAAACTATCAAACTAATTACCTAGCCCATTTTTGATTTTTCCCTAATTCCTAATTATTCAAACACATAAAAAGTATAGCTAATTCCAAACAAAGCAAGTAATTGCACTCAAAAATATATTTATTTTAATTTTGGAATTGTTTGCTCGGTGCAAAAATCATGTGCTCACAGAACCCACCCTCGCAAGTTATAATTTAGCTAAAGCAAATACGAAAAATATTGTTTAAGGGAACGATGTTCGAAAATGCTAAACAACCAGTCGGGTCGTTACATTGGTATATTCCATAAATGGTTATAAAGAAATGGAAAAAATAGGCGGATTAGTGAACAATATGATGAAAAATATAGGTGTTCGTCGGTCGCTACGGTACGGTATTTAGACATTTCAGTTCGGTATTTTTGATATTTAGTTTTCTAAAATGCTATACCAATACCGTACTTCCTAATTTAGCTTTTGCTCTTCTTCCCTTTCCGGTGATGCAGAATCTCTTTCTTTTTGTTGATTTTCTTTGATGCTGACTCTCTTTTTTGTTGATTTTCTTTTCTTGTTGACTCTCTTTTTGTTGATTTTCTTGTTTTCCCTTTTTTTTTGATTTTCACTGGTATTTCTTGATCTCGAGCTGAACCTGCTCAAAACAAAACAACAAACTACCTTTTTTTTTTCTCTGCCCCAGTGTGGGCTTTTAGCTGTAAAAATCATGATGTGCAAAAATGTATTCCCGTATTTGAAGGTGGGCGCCTAACTGAAATTAAACGTGCTATGCAAATGCAGAAAAGTATTCCCGTATTAGAAGGTGGGCACCTAACAGAATTTAAATGTGCAATGCGATGCAGAAAATATTCCCGTATTAGAAGGTGGGCACCTAACGAAATTTAAACGTGCAATGCGATGCAGAGAAAAATATTCCCGTATTAGAAGGTGGGCACCTAACGAAATTTAAACGTGCAATGCGATGCGAAAAATATTCCCGTATTAGAAGGTGGGCACCTAACGAAATTTAAACGTGCAATGCGATGCAGAAAATATTCCCGTATTAGAAGGTGGGCACCTAACGGAATTTAAACGTGCAATGCGATGCAGAAAATATTCCCGTATTAGAAGGTGGGCACCTAACAGAATTTAAACGTGCAATGCGATGCGGAAAATATTCCCGTATTAGAAGGTGGGCACCTAACAGGAAATTTAAACGTGCAATGCGAATGCAGAAAAGTATTCCCGTATTAGAAGGTGGGCACCTAACAGAATTTAAACGTGCAATGCGAATGCGGAAAAGTATTCCCGTATTAGAAGGTGGGCACCTAACTGAAATTAAACGTGCAATGCGATGCAGAAAATATTCCCGTATTAGAAGGTGGGCACCTAACAGAATTTAAACGTGCAATGCGATGCAGAAAATATTCCCGTATTAGAAGGTGGGCACCTAACAGAAATTAAACGTGCAATGCGATGCAGAAAATATTCCCGTATTAGAAGGTGGGCACCTAACAGAATTTAAACGTGCAATGCGATGCAGAAAATATTCCCGTATTTGAAGGTGGGCACCTAACAGAATTTAAACGTGCAATGCGAATGCAGAAAAGTATTCCCGCAGCCTGAGGACTGGGGAGTGGATTTTAAAAGATGTTACCTTCCTCTTTTTGGTATTTTCTTTTTACCAACTTATCTCTTGCTTGTGAATTTCTCCACTTATTCGGCGGACTTTCTCTTTTTGGTATTTTAAATTTTCCCACATTGGTCACATTCACTTTAAAGTGATTAGTGACAATCTGTTCCTGTATGAAACAAAATTTATTAGATATAAACTGCTGGCAACTGGCATCTGCCGTCCCCACTTCTTATTGCTTCCTTTGTTTTTGCTTTCTCATGCTGCATGACTTTCAACTTCTTGTCCCTTGCAGACTCTTTTTGTATTTTCTCATTTCTCCATTTTTGTTTTTCTTTTTCTTTGGCCATGTTTGCCAAGCTTCTTTATTCCCTTCCCAAATCTTCTTTCCTTTCTGATCCAGTGTTGTTTCAGCTTTCGTTATCAGGAGCTGGTAGTTAGCTCTCAAAAGGTAAACAATGAAATGCAGAAAAATAAATCTCAAAGGGGTAAGGGTGTTTTGGAGAGATGGTAGAACTTATCTGGGTGTGTCGGCTGATTCCGTCGACCATGCCATGTATTTAAACTCCGAACCCAGTTCGTTCAACACATTATTCTAACTCTGAATTGTTCTAGACCCAAACCGATACTCTTTTTTGTTGCCTTTTCTCTCTTCTGATAGTCCTCACAATCGCCCTAAGGTGCCTCGAAAGGTTTTCACCAATAGAACTCTCTCATTTATTCTCTCGACCTCACAATCGCCTCACAGTGCCGATTAAGGTTTTCACTGATGAGACTCTCTCATTTTTATTTCTCTCAAACTCACAATCGCCTCACAGTGCCGGTTAAGGTTTTCACTGATGAGACTCTCTCATTTTTTCGTTTTTTTCCATTTTTCCTTTTTGTATTTTGTTTTCTGTACCACGGGTATTATCCGATGTTTCGCTCCTCCTTCGTTGTATTTGTTACCACTTCGGAATCGATCAGAAGGTCTTTCTTTGGACTGTAACGTGGCTTTTGGATGGGTTAAGAAAGAAAGGTATAAAGGCTCAAAATTTCACGAGGGTTCAAAGATATTTACAACTCTCGGAATTATTAAACATAACTTCTGCCCCAGTTTCAATATGTGGGGGATTTTTGGATTTTTTTCTTTATTATGACTGAACCTCAGTGAGGTTGCCTACGTACCCTTTCGGGATCAAGTCAGACGTAGTTCATCCAACTTCATTAATTAGATGGATTTCTTTTTGACTTTTTCCCGATTTTTGTCTTTTTCTCTTCTTTTTTCATTATTTTTTTTCATTCATTTTTTTTTTCTTTTCATTTTTCCTTCATTTCATTTTTCGTTTTGGCAATTTCGATCTTATTGCGTTAAAGCGATTCCGAGAGAGGGATATGAAAGAATTTATTCATTAAGGCTCAAAGGGGTTATCAACGGATAAAGTGTTTGGATAGAGAATAGAATGCCTTCGTCATTTCAATTCCAAAATCACAACAAAATACAAAACACATAATTGAAAAGGAATCATACATAGTATTTTTTGACTGCATCTGAATTGATAGCAGTCTCTACGCACTTTCCTTCAACATCTGTTAAATACAATGCTCCATTAGACAACACCCGTGATACCACAAATGGTCCCTGCCAATTTGGCGCAAACTTGCCTTTTGCCTCTGCCCAATGTGGTAAGATACGCCTCAAAACAAGCTGTCCGACTTCAAACTTTCGAGGTCGTACCTTCTTATTATATGCTCTGGCCATTCTTTGTTGATACAACTGCCCATGGCAAACTGCGGCCAACCTCTTCTCATCAATCAAATTCAACTGCTCTAACCGGGCTTTTACCCATTCATCGTCATCTATCTCAGCTTCAGCTATGATCCGCAATGACGGTATTTCTATTTCTGCGGGTATAACGGCCTCTGTTCCATACACCAGTGTATAAGGTGTGGTTCCGATAGAAGTACGTACCGTCGTGCGGTAACCCATGAGAGCAAAGGGTAACTTTTCATGCTATTGCCTGGATCCCTCCACCATTTTTCGGAGAATCTTCTTGATATTCTTGTTCGCCGCTTCTATTGCACCATTCGCCTTTGGCCTGTAAGGTGTGGAATTGCGGTGTGTAATCTTAAATCTTTCACAAACTTCCGCCATGAGATGACTGTTTAAATTGGCTCCATTGTCCGTGATAATCACCTTGGGAATTCCAAACCGACATATGATATTCTCATGCACAAAATCCACTACCGCTTTCTTCGTCACCGCCTTGAATGTCTTAGCTTCAACCCACTTGGTGAAATAATCAATTGCAACCAGAATGAACCTGTGCCCATTAGAAGCGGCTGGATCTATTGGGCCGATAACATCCATGCCCCCAGGCGACAAAATGCTACGGTGCAGACATTGTATGCAACTCATAAGGCGGGGAGTGGATCAGATCTCCATGTACCTGGCATTGGTGGCATTTCTTCACGTATCAGATACAATCACGTTCTATAGTGAGCCAATAGTACCCAGCTCTCAAAATCTTCTTTGCTAAGACATATCCGCTCATGTAGGGTCCACAGGCTCCAGCATGTACTTCATTCATAATCTCATCAGCTTGTCATGCATCCACACATCTCAATAATCCCAGATCTGGTGTTTTCTTGTATATGACTCCTCCACTGAGAAAAAATCCATTAGCCAAGCGTTTGATGGCTCTCTTCTGATCTCCAGTGGCCTGCTCCGGGTATTTGCCAGCTTTCAGGTATTCTTTGATGTCATGATACCACTGTGAGCACGTGATTTTTGCCCTATATGAGAATTACTCCCAAAAATTCAAAATAAAAGAGTTTTGTGTTGTTTGCAATTGTTGTGAATTTAGTGTCATTTTTAAAAAATAATGACAATATATATATATATATATATATATATATATATATATATATATATATATATATATCGCATTTGCATTTAGGATTTAATTCTACAATTAGGAATAATTAATTTTATCTTACAAAAATGAAAATCACAAAAATAGGCATCTTTTGCATTTTAGCCTTTAATGTCCAAATTGTGTGATTGTATTTTAATTACCATTTAAAATTAGGTGACAATTATTATTATGAGATTAGTATTTCAAGATAATTTTAGTTTTTATAAATTAATCTTAGTATTTTGGGCTTTATTAATTAGGAAGTTGAATAATGGAGAAGAACAAAATAGAAAAAAATTGGATTGGGCCATCTTGCAAATTAAGTTACAAGCCCAATCCTAAGAAACCTTACCCAACCCAAAGCCCCTTGGCCCAAGAAGAAAATTTCAGATTTTTTTAGTAAAAAATAATCATAATTACATGACATAAAGTAGTGGGGGGCAAGGAAATCAAGGAAGAAAACAAGGAGAGGAAAACATGGATTAGTGGGTTTTCTTTAAATTAAAAAAATATTTTCTTTTTAATAAAAAATCTGAAAATTTTCGAAATTCTTGCCTATAAATAGAAGAGAGGATTTATGAAAAAAGAGGTGGAAAAAAAGAGAGGAAAAATAGGAAGAGAAGTAAAAATAAAAAAATTTCCTGCTGTAGTATACACTCGATATACATTCTGGACACAGAAGTATACATGGCGAAAAATTCAATTTTTGAGAGTTTCTTTTGAGAATTGAAAAGAGTTCAAAGCTAGAAAGACAAAACAAAGAGAAAATCTGGAATATATTTTTCTTTTCTATTTTTTACTGGTTTTTTTTTTCTCCGTATTGCTGGAATTTTCGGGATTGAGGTGTTGAAGCTACTGCTGGTTGTTACTGTTGTTGTTGCTGTATTTTCACCGCCCTGTTGATTTTCCATCTTCCATTCCTTTCAAAACCAGGTACACTTCTCTTATGAATGATGTTGTATTGACGTTCCTGATGAAATAAAAATGGAGATCCAGTTTAAATTCATGTTGTTCTATAGTTTATAGTTTATAATTGTAATTTGTTTATTGTTGTAGTATGTAGTAGCTGAAGAACAGAAATCAAACAAACGATGTAATAGCTTAGTGATAGAGTTGGTAGTATAATAGTAGTAGTATAGTAGCAGTAGCTTATCACTTAGTTTAATTAGGTAAAAACTCCTAAAACATAAATTAGCATATCACTTTTCTACAAAAATCGCTAATTATTCATAGTAAGCTTCTTCATAAAAATGAACTCACATAGTTAACTACACTGGCTTGAATCTGTACATAAGCGTAAGTAGGATTTAAATCTTAGTAAAATCAGTGGTTTAGTAATGCTTAAGTCGTGAAGACAGTTGGATTAGATATTAGGTTTGTGTATTTGAAAAACTGATTTATAAAGTCATCACTCGTATAGCTAGTTAATTTTGTGGATCTAAGTTAGAATATGAGTAATTTGGGGAGGAAAGAGTTAAATAATGCATCAACCTGACATGTAATATCTAATAGGATTGATTCAGTAAAACCGGTAGTGTGATTGTACAAACCTATGCATGATTCCCTTTAGCCTTAGATGATCAATAGGTAATTAACTTAACCGTTCTTCAAGCAACATATATAATCGAATTGTTCTTCCTTAGAATTTTCAACTAGTAGCTAATGTAGATGTTAGTATCAATTTATTAATAAAAGTCGAGATCATAAAAGAGTCTTTTAACTCTAGTCTGGGGTATAGTAGATAATTGATTCATGATTTGTTGATAGGTTGTATATTGATTTCTCTTTTAATGAATAAAACATTTTGAATTCATTCTATTTTACATCATTGTTTTGTTTACGTTTCAGCTTTTGGTTATTTCAATATAGTCTGAATCTGTTATATAAAAACGGGCTTAAACTGCGTCATGAACTCTATCGAAGTGGTCAAGTGCAAGCCTGAAGACTGCCTGGGCTTTAAGGCCTGGGCTGGCCCGATGCTGATCCGGTTAATCAAATGAAGAGACCAGGCCCCCATTAAATATCAAAACCCGATGGGCCTGGAATACTTAGTGTAAAAATCGGTTAAGGGAAAAAACACGATTAGAAAAGCATAGTATATACTTCTTAGGATTGAACTTTAAAATTAACTTGGGATGAGCCTCGCCCGACTTTAAACAAGCGGGGCCCCCATTTAGTAATGGTTTAATACAATTAGACTCGGGAAGACTACTAGCTAATTCCATAGTCTTACCCAAAACAATTAAAAGCCGATAGACATCATTTAGGGCACGATTTTAATATACCTTCCATTGAACGAGTGTGCACTTGGTGCGACTCAAATCCAAATCTCGGCAAAGCTTAAATACACCGAAAGTCATAGGCGTACTGGTTGCGGTATGACTCGAGGCGTGTTTTCGCGATGCCGCAAATTCTCTAAAAAATAATACTTAATGTAAAAAAGAACTATATGTTGTTAAAAATCTGTGATTAAGTCAAGCAAGAGTCAGGAACGACAATTGAGCGACCGTGCTAAAACCACGGAACTCGGGAATGCCTAACACCTTCTCCCGGGTTAACAGAGTTCCTTATCCGGATCTTTGCTTCGCAGAAATTTTTATGAGTCAAAATTCCTCGGATTCGGGATTAACCGGTGACTTGGGACACCATTATCATTCCCAAGTGGCGACTCTGATTAATCTCAATAAAATCCCGAACCGATTGTCCTTTAATTGGAAAAACTCCTTCCCTTACGTTATTTTTATCCGTTTCGGATATTTGAGCGTCGGGGTATACCCTACGAGCGTATTTATATTTATGCTTATGTGGGGTAGTAAAAAGGGAGGTGTGACACCACCGACCTCGTTCAGGGAACTCCAACCCCGAACTTCGGTTTCAGGGTTTAAGAACTCGAGCTCTTTAGAATTGCCGTTCGCGTTATTGTTTGACTTCGTTATATGATTTGAACAACATGCTTTGTGCTTTATCGCTTTGATATTATATGGATTGTATATAAAATTGTGCCGAAAACCTTTCTCTCTTCACCTCCGGGGATGTGCTTACTGGTTGAGACTCCTCTTTCTATTAAAGTCACCTTAAATTAAGAAAGCAGAGGCCGGATAAGTTACAAAGTCGATTGACTCCGCGGGTCACCGGTACGTAGCCCCCTCCTCGATTCGAGTTGTCCGCTCGGGTACACGGTCTAGCACTCTATGAAACCGTAAGATTTTTGAACATAGGTCTAGGACGATTATTTGCATCATATTTGACTTAGGGGACTCAACACGGGGGTTGGGTCCGTCTAGGACAGGTGACCCGGTATTGAAAAAGACCGAGCATGTTATGTGTTGCATTTTATTGTCCTTGATCGTTATGCGGACCGGCGAAAATCCCAAGGGTAGAAAAATTATTGAAAAAAAAGAGAGAAATAAGAGTTAGTGAAAATGGGTATCAAAAAAAAAAATTGAAAAAATGGTTTTGTTGTTGAAATAATTGGTCAAATAATCTGACCGAACTACGCAGGTTTGATTCTCGCCATTAGGTGGGATACGTAGGCAACCCTCATCGGGTCCAACCACCCCTTTTAAAAAATCAAAAAAAAATGTGTGTGTTTTTGTCAATAAAATCAAAGTGATGCCGTTTTTGAAAATAGCCGAATGTTCCGAAAGGACGCCGGAAGGCTGTTTTTGCAAAATGGCCACTTTGAATCATTTCTAATAATTTGCATGCATAGCCTTGAAATATTCCTTGTGGAAATGTTGCAAGGCCATAGCCGCAAAATCAAGTCGGGGTTCACACCCCTTTTGCAAAAATAATAAAAAAAAATGTCAAATTTTGTTTATTTTGTTATAAATAAATCGGGTGATGCTATTCTTGCTTAAAATAAGCCGAATGTCCCTCAAAAGGACGCCGGAAGGCCATTTTTGCAAGAATAGCCACTTTGAGTCATTTTAAATAATTTGCGGGCATAGCCTTGAAATATTCCCTCGCGGAAACGTTGAAAAGGTCGTATCCGCAAAAATCAAGTTTGAGTCATCGCTCGACTTTTCAAAAAATATCCACTTTATCAAATAAGCCATTACATGGCCGAAATTTTGCTGAAATAGCCACAATTTTTGCATTTCAACTTCCTCAGTCTTGTGTTGGCCTGTGTCGGTGCTGAACGATGCCCCATAGGCCCCGGGATAAAATTTTGAATTTGCATCTTCTCAAATAAAATTTTGCAAAAAGAGCCACTTTGCCCGAATAAGCCATTACATGGCCAATTTATGAAAAATAGTCTTGTGTTGGTTTATGGTGATGCCGAACGATGCCCCATGAGCCACACGATAAAAAAAAAATTTCAAGTTTATCTTTCTTAAATAAAATTTTGCAAAAATAGCCGCTTTGTCTAAATAGGCCATTATATGGCCAATTTATGAAAAATAGTCTTGTGTTGGTTTATGGTGATGCCGAACGATGCCCCATGAGCCACAGGATAAAAAAAAAAGATTTTCAGTTTTATCTTTCTTAAATAAATTTTGCAAAAATAGTCATTTTGTCAAATAAGCCATTATGTGGCCAATTTTGTAGAAAATAGTCATAATTGACACCAAAAATATTCTTATTCTTGTAGAAATCTCCTACACAAGTTTGTAGTTGGAATCGGTTTCTATAATTTTCCTTCAAAGAAAAAGAAAAAAAATCAAAAAAATCAAATAAACAATCAAATAAACATCTCTTTATTTCTTGCATTAATTTGCAAGAACTACGCTCGGTCTGATTCATGCGGGGTCATGATACGTAGGCAATCCACATAGGATTCGACCATTTCCATAACCAAAAAGAAAAAAAAAATGAAAAAACTACAAAAGAACAAATGAAAAACCACAAAAAGGGAAAAAGAAAAGAAAATAGAAGGAAAATAGCAGAAAAACAAAGGAAATCAATAACCGAAATACCTTAACACTAACATGATGGTTTCGCTTTGTTAATACAGAAAGTTGAAGTGGTTGGTTGTGGTAAACAAGATCCAAGGAAAATGATAACCGGCATCGAAGCTGTTACGAGTGTTGAAGAGACTCAGGGTCGGAAAGTTCAACAAGGGCCTACTATGGTTAAGGAAAATAGAATATTGAAACAACAAATGACCAAAATGCGTCAAGCATGGGTCAATGGCCAAGGACAGCCTTCTCATGAGTCACAATCTACTATACAGCAAGAACAGTACCACTCTCCCGAGTGCCACTCATACTCGTTTGATCTTCCTACAAACATTGAGAAGCTTACCCGAAAGAAGGTACATGAAGAAATGGCCCAAAGATTGCAGAGATTAGAGCAACGGCTGAAAAAACGCAAAAAGTGGCTAGGATGCCATGCTTGTCAATTGGGAAGGCGCTCCGTCTCTTGGAGTTTTGGTGGTATATTTTGGTGTCATCTCTTTTGCCCGGGTTATTTCAGGGTTGTAATCCGGACGTTGTCTTGAGAGTCAAAACCCTTCTGTCTTTCCACTTTGCTTTGTTTAGTAATAAATTTGTTTAGTGCTGTCTAGGTTTGTAATTCTAGTCTAGTCTGCTCGTTTTGTTGTTCATCTTGTTGTTTCAATCCATCAGTTTAATACAACTCTATGTTTTCCATCATTCCTAGTCATTCCATTTCTGATCACTTTGCAATTCTTCTCATACTGGTTTTAGCAACATGACATGCACATAATTCTAAGCCTGATTTTAAAAGTCAATGAAACAATGTTGAAGATGTAATGATACTTGGAAGAAATAAAAACATATTGGAATACTGTGAAGTCGGAATCAAGTGAACATTGGGGAAAGCGTAACATAAAGAAATGCCTTGGAAATGCATCATCAATTTAAAGCCAAAGGCAAAAATACCCCAAAGCTAAGGAACCATTCGTGGTATCGAGATTGTTGCCCAATGGCACCGAGAATCGTCAAATACCGAAGGCAAATATGTGAATCGGTCGAAAGGTGTTTAAATGTGTAGTTTGTACTTGGTAGGTCTCGAAGATTGGAATGACGAAGGCATTTTATTCGGCTATCCAAACACTTTATCCATTGTTATCCCTTCGAGCCTTATTATATTTTCTTTCATATCCCTCTTTCGGAATCAACAACAAAATTGAGGATTGAGCGGGGAAATCAAATGAAAAAAAAAGAGAATAAAAAAAGAGAAAAAGAAAAAGCGAAAAAGAAAAAAAAAAGAAAAAAATCGGGAGAAGTCAAATCGCAACAAGGAAGCGATCTTATGATCTGAACTACATCTGACTTGATCCCGAAAGGGTACGTAGGCAGCCTCACTGAGGTTCAGTCACAATAAATGAAAAATCTGAAAATCTAAAAAAATCCCCCGAGAAGGAAACTGGGGCAGAAGTTATGTTTGTTGAAGGAATAAGATTCCGAAAGTTGTAATCATTAACCCACATTGAAATAATTTTGAGCCTTTATATCCTTTTTTCTAAACCCCATCCAAAAGCCTACATTACGGTCCAAAGGAAGACCTTCCGATCAATCTTCAAGAAATGCCGAGTCAAGCGAACAAAGGTCAATCACATCAGGGGCAACACTCCAGTCCGAACAAAGGAGAATGAAGAACTCAAACCACCACGAGACTCCAAGATGAGAGAAGTCAAAATGAGAGAGTCTTATCGGTGAAAACCCGCACGGGCACCGTAAGGCGACGGTGAGTTGAGAGAAAGAAAGATCAAATGAGAGAGGCTTGTTGGCGAAAACCCTACGGGCGCTGCAAGTCGACTAAGGATCAGATCAAAGAAATGAAGTATTGAAGACCGGTTTCACAGCAGAACTTTGCAACAAGAGTTGAACATCAACTTTGCTCTACGGAGAAGGCCAAAAGTGCATGTCGAGGTCGCTAGAGTCGGTATTCAAAATCCGTTAGGTCATTCGTCTGTAGGTTTCTTGTTAGGAATAGTATTTTTCTTTCTTTTCATTCTTCACACTTTGTTTTACCCTCCTTCTTATCAAGTCAGTCAGGTCACAACAAGTACAGAAATGATTTCGAAATTTGCCACCAAGCTTTCCAATTGCACAAGATGGGATTTAGCCAACACGACAATTGTCGTAGGTCAGGGAATGACAAGGCCAGTGATTTAAGCCCAAAAGAGCAACATGTGCAATGAGGATCATGCAAGACACGAGGGTCGGCAAAGTGCCAACTCAAGGAAAATATAACAAATGGAAGTACGGGGTTCGAACAGAGAGGGGGTATATCTTCTGACAAAAGAAAGAGTCAGTCAAGAAACACCAAGGTTATCAAATGAAATCATGGAAAGAATCATAGACTGCAAGATCAGATTTTGTGAGATCCGTCAAGAAAGGAACAGTATACATACAGTAAGGAAGATGGATTTTTGGATAGTCGGTGAACAGGAAAGGCATTCAAGTGGAAAGCAGTCGCCATCAAAGTTCAAGGCCACAACCAACCACCGCATTTAAACTAACAGATTTTTTCTTTGCTTTGAAACAGGGGCATAGATGTTATTGAACTGATAGAGCCAACAACTTCCAATGGGCATAGGCTCATTTTGGTTGCGATGGGTTACTTTACCGCATTGGGCCGAGGCGAAGGGAAAATTTGCGCCAAATTGGCAGGGACCATTTGTGGTATCGCGGGTGTTGTCCAATGGGGCATTATATTTAACGGATGTTGAAGGAAAGTGCGTAGAGACTGCTATCAATTCAGATGCAGTCAAAAGATACTATGTATGATTCCTTTTCAATTATGTGTTTTGTATTTTGTTGTGATTTTGGAATTGAAATAACGAAGGCATTTTATTCTCTATCCAAACACTTTATCCATTGACAAACCCCTTGAGCCTTAATGAATATATTCTTTCGTATCCCTCTCTCAGAATCATAAGATCGAAATTGACAAAACGAAAAAAAAAAGAGGAAAAGACAAAAGAAATCGGGAAAAAGTCAAAAACAAATCCATCTAACTAATGAAGTTGGATGAACTACGTCTGACTTGATCCCGAAAGGGTACGTAGGCAGCCTCTCTGAGGTTCAGTCACAATAAAGAAAAAATCCAAAAATTCCCCACATATTGAAACTGGGCAGAAGTTATGTTTAATAATTCCGAGAGTTGTAAATATTTTTAACCCTCGTTGAAATTTTGAGCCTTTATATCTTTCTTTCTTAACCCACCCAAAAGCCACGTTACGGTCCAAAGAAAGACCTTCCGATCAATTTTGAAATGATAACAAATACAACGAAGGAGGAGCGAAGCGTCGGATAATACCGTGGTACGGAAAACAAAATACAAAAGGAAAAAATGAAAAAAGAAAATATAAAAAAATGAGAGAGTCTCACTGGTGAAAACCTTAGCCGGCACCGTGAGACGATTGTGAGGTTGAGAGAATAAATGAGAGAGTGCTTATTGGTGAAAACCTTTCGAGGCACCGTAAGGCGATCATGGGGACTATCGAAAAGAGAAAAAAGCAACAAAAGAGAGTATCGGTTTGGGTTAAAGGCAATTCGGAGTCTGAATAATGATTGGAACGAACTGGGTCAGAGTTTAAATACATGGCATGGTCGGCGGAATCAGCCAACAAATACCCAGATAAGTTTCGTCATCTCTCCAAAATACCCTTACTTTTCTTTCATTTTTCCGCATTTCATTGTTTACCCTTTTGAGAGCTAACTACCAGCTCATGATAACGGAAGTTGAAACAACACTGGATCCGAAAGGATAGAAGATTGGGGAAAGGAATAAAGAAGCTTGGCAAACATGGCCAAAGAAAAAAGAAAACAAAACAAAAATGGAGAAATGAGAAAAATACAAAAAGAGTATGCAAGGGACGAGAAGTCAAGAGCCATGCAACATGAAAAAGCAAAAACAAAGGAAGCAATAAGAAGTGGGGACGGCGGATGCCAGTTGCCGGCAGTTTATATCTAATAAATTTTGTTTCATGCAGGAACAAATTGTCATTAATCACTTTAAAGTGAATGTGACCAATGTGGAAAATTTAAAATACCAAAAAGAGAAAGTCCGCCGAATAAGTGGAGAAATTCACGGGCAAGAGATAAGTTGGTAAAAAAAAAAAAAAAAGAAAATACCAAAAGAGGAAGGTAACATCTTTTAAAATCGGCTCCCCAGTCCTCAGGCTGAGGGAATACTTTTCTGCATTCGCATTGCACGTTTAATTTACGTTAGGCGCCCGCCTTCTAATACGGGAATATTTTCGCATTCGCATTGCACGTTTAATTTCGGTTAGGCGCCCGCCTTCAAATACGGGAATATTTTACTCGCATTCGCATTGCACGTTTAATTTCGGCTAGGCGCCCACGCTTCAAATACGGGAATATTTTTCGCATTCGCATTGCACGTTTAATTTCGGTTAGGCGCCCGCCTTCAAATACGGGAATATTTTCTGCATTCGCATTGCACGTTTAATTTCGGTTAGGCGCCCACCTTCGAATACGGGAATATTTTTCGCATTCGCATTGCACGTTTCATTTCTGTTAGGTGCCCACCTTCGAATACGGGAATACTTTTCGCATCGCATTGCACGTTTCAATTACGTTAGGCGCCCGCGCCTTCAATACGGGGAATATTTTCCGCATATCGCATTGCACGTTTAAATTACGGTGGCGCCCACCTTCAAATACGGGAATATTTTTCGCATCGCATTGCACGTTTAATTTCTGTTAGGCGCCCACCTTCAAATACGGGAATATTTTCCGCATCGCATTGCACGTTTCATTTATGTTAGGCACCCACCCTCTAATACGGGAATATTTTCTCGCATATCGCATTGCACGTTTAAATTACGTTAGGCGCCCACCTTCAAATACGGGAATATTTTACGCATCGCATTGCACGTTTAATTTACGTTAGGCGCCCACCTTCAAATACGGGAATATTTTTCGCATTCGCATTGCACGTTTAAATTCTGTTAGGCGCCCACCTTCAAATACGGGAATATTTTCTGCATTCGCATTGCACGTTTAAATTTCGTTAGGCGCCCACCTTCAAATACGGGAATATTTTCGCATTCGCATTGCACGTTTAATTTACGTTAGGCGCCCACGTTCAAATACGGGAATATTTTCTCGCATTCGCATTGCACGTTTAATTTCACTTAGGCGCCCACCCTCGAATACGGGAATATTTTCTCGCATCGCATTGCACGTTTTAATTTACGTTAGGCGCCCGCCTTCAAATACGGGAATATTTTCACGCATTCGCATTGCACGTTTAAATTTACGGTAGGCGCCCACCTTCAAATACGGGAATACTTTCGCATCGCGTTGCACGTTTAAATTTACGTTAGGCGCCCACCTTCAAATACGGGAATATTTTACGCATCATCATGGTTTATATATTTAAAAGCCCACACTGGGGCGAGAAAAAGAAAAAAAAAGAGGTAGTTTGTTGTTTTGTTTTGAGCGGGTTCAACTCGAGATCAAGAAAAAAACAAGAAAATCAACAAAAAAGAGAGTCATCAAGAAAAAACAAGAAAATCAACAAAAAAGAAAGAGAGTCTTCATCACCGGAAAGGAAGAAGAGCAAAAGCTAGATTAGGAACAATTGTAATTGTAGGATCATAGCTTAGAATAGCTTCTTCATTTTACATTTTACCTCCCCCCCCCGGTGTAATAAGGAGGTCAGCAAGCAGTAACCGCAACAGCAGCAACAGTAACAGCAAACAATCGGAGTTTCATTGGTAGTCCCAGCTACCAAAATTTTCCGAACTACATTGACTTGATTCCCTTTTAGCCAGGGATATGTAGGAAACCTCTTGAAGCAAAGGTTCGGTCAAAATTTTGAAAAAAAAAATGCTTCTCACGGAGTGCTCAAACGGGCAAAAATCGCTCGTATCCGCTCACTTGTCTTTGCACAAAAACTCTTCGTGTTTACGCGCAAAGAGGGGCAGCTGTGAGCACGTGATTTTTGCCCTATATGAGAATTACTCCCAAAAATTCAAAATAAAAGAGTTTTGTGTTGTTTGCAATTGTTGTGAATTTAGTGTCATTTTTAAAAAATAATGACAATATATATATATATATATATATATATATATATATATATATATATATATATATATATATATATATATATATATCGCATTTGCATTTAGGATTTAATTCTACAATTAGGAATAATTAATTTTATCTTACAAAAATGAAAATCACAAAAATAGGCATCTTTTGCATTTTAGCCTTTAATGTCCAAATTGTGTGATTGTATTTTAATTACCATTTAAAATTAGGTGACAATTATTATTATGAGATTAGTATTTCAAGATAATTTTAGTTTTTATAAATTAATCTTAGTATTTTGGGCTTTATTAATTAGGAAGTTGAATAATGGAGAAGAACAAAATAGAAAAAAATTGGATTGGGCCATCTCGCAAATTAAGTTACAAGCCCAATCCTAAGCACACATACCCAACCCAAAACTCCTTGGCCCAAGAAGAAAATTTCAGATTTTTTTAGCAAAATATAATCATAATTACATGACATAAAGTAGTGGGGGGCAAGGAAATCAAGGAAGAAAACAAGGAGAGGAAAACATGGATTAGTGGGTTTTCTTTAAATTAAAAAAATATTTTCTTTTTAATAAAAAATCTGAAAATTTTCGAAATTCTTGCCTATAAATAGAAGAGAGGATTTATGAAAAAAAGGGTGGAAAAAAGAGAGGAAAAATAGGAAGAGAAGTAAAAATAAAAAAATTTCCTGCTGTAGTATACACTCGATATACATTCTGGACACAGAAGTATACATGGCGAAAAATTCAATTTTTGAGAGTTTCTTTTGAGAATTGAAAAGAGTTCAAAGCTAGAAAGACAAAACAAAGAGAAAATCTGGAATATATTTTTCTTTTCTATTTTTTACTGGTTTTTTTTTTCTCCGTATTGCTGGAATTTTCGGGATTGAGGTGTTGAAGCTACTGTTGGTTGTTACTGTTGTTGTTGTTGTATTTTCACCGCCCTGTTGATTTTCCATCTTCCATTCCTTTCAAAACCAGGTACACTTCTCTTATGAATGATGTTGTATTGACGTTCCTGATGAAATAAAAATGGAGATCCAGTTTAAATTCATGTTGTTCTATAGTTTATAGTTTATAATTGTAATTTGTTTATTGTTGTAGTATGTAGTAGCTGAAGAACAGAAATCAAACAAACGATGTAATAGCTTAGTGATAGAGTTGGTAGTATAATAG